>ML800044.1:105886-127088 GCA_009831015.1 Picea engelmannii
CTCATCATTTAGTCCTTTTGTTCTCATTGGTCCACATATATCAATGAGCACAATTTCCAATGGCTTTGTTGTAGAGTATTCCTTTGATCTAAATTACATTCTTGTATGATTTCCATGTAGACAATGCTTCCATATAGTAGTGGTCGGATTTGAAATTTCGGGAATTTCTCTTACTGGTTGCTTTATGATAATTTTGACCATATTTTCAAATTTCATGTGTCCCATTCTTATCTACCAAAGCCAACTTTCATTTTCCTTTCCCAAGCAACATATTTCCATTCCAATATCATTTAAGAAGTATATGTTGTTTGGAATCCTTACTATTGTAGCCACCAATTTTCCTGATCCTTCTTTTCTTATCTCACACTTCTTTGAATCAAATATAAGTTTGTATCCATGATAACACATTTGAATCACACTCAAAAGATTATTCTTCATGTTTATGACAAGTAGGAAATTTTCTTCCTTCGCATCCTTACTTCCAAGCTTGATTGTGCATTTCCCTATAATTTTGGTTGAGTTATCATTTCCAAATGAAATTGATCCATCTCTTTCTTTCTTCAGAGTTATAAATATGTTCTTGTCACTTGTCATATGGTTTGAACAACCATTGTCAACATACCAATCACTTTTTCTGCTTTGGGCTTGTAGTGCAAGAGAGCGTTCTTCAACTTTTTGGTTATTCTGCTTCCTTATCCAAATTCTTGATTGTCCTTTTGCATGATTGTTGAAATCCTTCTTTGGCTCCTTTGGGGAAATTGTTAACCTGCAATCTTTGGACATGTGTCCAAAATTGTTGCATTTGTAGATTCTACTTCACCTTTTGGAGATCCAAAACTATTATATTTTTTGTTATATGATTCATGAGGTTTTCTGAGCTGATTAATTCTAGAGTGACCTTCGTAATTGCTTTTATTCTTAGCATAGGCTTTGCAATTTATAGCTTTGTGCCCAAATGTTTTAAAAGAATAACATGAACCAAGAAAGATGGTTTCATACCTGGGAGATATTTTGAATGGTGTTGTTCCTCTGTAGTTTTCTTCTTGATTTATTTCTATGGGTGGTCGTTGATTCTGAAACTCGGGTCTTCTAGATGGTGCCATCCTTCTGTAATATTATTCATGATCATTCTCATGTGAAGGCTTGCATTCTTTCTTCTTGGTGAATCCTCTTGTGACTTATGCATAATTATTTTTTTCTATTTCCTCTTCTATAGTCATAGAACTTGAACCCTTCTCTATATATATATTTGGTTGTATCCCAATCCATACCTGCCATGATATGGCCTTTGAGCGTTGATCATTTAATCCAATATTTTGGTGTTGTTTTGTTGCATATCTCTTTTCTGAATTTCCTTCCTTAGAGAAATGATTTTTGTTTTTAACCTCTCCTTCTCTTTTTCTTTTTATTCCGGCTAGATTTTGAGTAATTCTCCAGTCCTTCTAGCTTCTTCAACTTGAAATTTTAGATTCATAATCATCTGTTGATCTTCTTCAGACTTAGGACTATGAGAACTTTCTTTTAGCTTGATTAATTCTCCTTAAATTGATTTGTTTTTCTTCCTTTCTTTATTTAGTTCACTTAAGTCACTAATTAGTTATGCTTCAAGATCTAACTGACCTTGTTCTTCATAATCCTCTTCATCATTTTCAAAATCCATAAAGAGTACATTTTCTGAGTCATTGTCGCTATAATCATCCTCATCTAATGAGGAATTGTCCTCCTTTGAGTAGAAACTTTTCTTGAAGAATTTATTTTGTTTCTTCTCTTGTCTCCCTTTTTATATTTATTTTCTTTCTTGGGAGATTCGTATTCATCACTATCTGAAATTTTAGCATAAGGAAATTTAGAATCAAAATGGACAATTTTACCACAATTAAAACATATTAAGGGAAGAATACCTTTGTACTTGTCAGTTCCTCTCTTCATCTTCCTTACGAAGTTGAATATTTATTCATCTTCATCTGAATCATCACTGCAGCTACAACTTGGCTTTGAATTTGGCTCCTATTTATTCTTCTTTTTCTTCCTGGATGCCTTGAACGTTGCTTCCTTCCTGGGTGGATAATTATATAAACCTTTATCTTGTATACACAGTTTGATTGCCTTTGATCTGTAGGATGTTTATGAATCATACCCAATGGTAGCCTACTGATCTGTGGTTTATTTCCCTTTCTTTTCTCATAGAGTCTTGTGGTCTACCTGAACATAAACCTGATTTAATCTTTCAGTTTTCCATCATTCAAATGGGTACTGGGATTTTTCTCAAAGCAGTCTAAGAACAACTCTCGGTGCTAACACATTGCCTCTACTTGTCCATTTTCCTAGGGATAATAAGGGGAAGAATGATCATGTGTAAACCCCAGTTTTGATGATAACTCCATCCTCATTTCATTTTGAAAGTGACTGCCATGATCAGTGACAATATATTTTTGGATTCTGAAATGGGATATAATCTGATTGAACATGAAGAATGTTGCATTCTTACCATCATATTTAACGGTAGGCATGGCCTCTACCCATTTTGTAAAATAATATACGACCACGATAATATGTTGATGCCCCCCAGCCGAGGTTGGGTTGCAATCCATAAAATCCACCCCCCACTTGGTGAAGGGACCGACGGTGATGACTGGGTGAAGAGGGGATGGGTGAGAGTGCATTTTCTAAGTGAACACCTGGCAAGGGTGACACTTCTTCACCGCTTCAATGCAATATTTAAAAATTGACGGCCAAAAATAACCTACTCGCAATATCTTTTGGGTTGTCGCAAGCTTGGATAAATGACCACCACAGGCCCCACTATGACAGTCATTGAGAATAGCTTCAGCTTCCTCTAGAGTCAAACAACGATGTGGGATATTATCCACCCCTTGATGATACAAAGTGTCATCGATAATAAGGTAGTTCTTAGCCTGATGACATATACATCGTCGATCGTCCCTCGAAAAATGTTGGAGTAGCTTCAAGGTTTGAAGATAGATTAAAATTTATCCATACCAGGGGTCCGAAGATGAGATAAAGAAAATATTTCCATCCATGAACGAATCGTCATGAAAAATGTCCTCATCCAGTATAGGGAAGTCTGACATCAGTTCGGAAAAAACTAGAGATTTCTTAGATTTCGCAAAAGCAAAATCAAGATCAAATTCTTGCAAAATAACAATCCACTTATTGCATTTCCCCCCTATGATATGCCTGGAAAGGACATATTGAAATGGATTGATATCCACAACTACTATAGTTTTGTGGAGTAAGATATAATGTCGTAATATTTGAACCACATGTACAGCAGCCAAGACCATCTTCTCTACGTGAGAGTATTTAAGTTCAGGACCAACTAGATTTCGAGTAAGGTAGTAGACAATGTTCTCATGGAGCTCATTGTATTCCTAAACCAGTACCATACCAAACGTCCCTTCGGATGCGAAGATATAAAGAAAAAAATCTCTACTATAGTCTGGGGGCTTCAGTAGAGGTGTCAATACCAAGGACTTCTTAAGATCATCTAAGGATTCCTGGACTCACTCATCCCATATAAACGGAGTGTCCTTCTTCAAAAGACGCATGAAACCTTTAGTTAAATTGCCATATTTCACTATAAAACAATGAAGGAGGTTAGCCTTCCCTTGTAAACCTTGAAGTTGTTGAATGTTGCACGGGGGAGGAAACCGAAGTATTGCCTCAACCTTCATAGGATCCACCATGATCCCATGCTTAGATATTGTGAATCATAAAAGATGACCAGTCCTAACATAGAATATGCACTTGTGAGGGTTCAACCGAATGCGATAATAATTGAATCTCTCAAATACTAGTCGAAGGTGAGTTGACTAATCTACCCTCTTATGAGAGTGAGTAGCAAGATCATCCAAGTAATATTCGATGATATGCTTAAGATTGTGAAATTCAAAGGTCATGGCACATTGGAAGGTCGCTCCAATGTTTTCAAGACCGAAAGGCATTTTTCGGTACACAAAGGTACCCCAAGGACAAATAAACATCGTCTTGTGTTTATCCTCGGGTTTGATCTGAATTTAATTATACCTTGAAAATCCATCCATAAAGAAAAATACTTTGCTTCCTACATACTCGTCAAGAATCTGGTCAATAAAATGAGTGAGGAAGTTATCTTTAGGACGGGCCTTATTCAGATCCATAAAATCCATACACACGTGGATGGTTCCTTGCTTGTTATCTATGGGAACAGGGTTGGATACCCATTCGGTCAAGGGAACCGGGTAGATGAAACCATCATTGAGTAGCTTCTCTACTTTTTCCTTAATAACATGGGCCTTCCTAGGATTAACAGCTCTAATACGTTGTCGAACAGGTTTAGCATTCAGATAGGTTTTAATCTCATGCTCAACAATGTTGGGGTCGATCCCTAACATATCTTCATATGAACAAAATTATACATCTCGGAATTATTTGAAGAGATTGGTGTATATCTAAATTTCTTCAGTTGAACAATCAACACCGACTTATACATTCTCGATTTTACCAAGGGTTAGAGAGATATGATCGCGACGGTAGGAGAAATATTCCTCATGTTTCATTTGGCATAAATACCATGCGTATCTAACAGAACCATGGCATGACCGACCATCTCACTCAATATAGATCTAAAATCATCTGGATAAATCCTAACAAGCTCTGGGAGAAAACAGTGTCGATGATGCATATCGTCCCAAGGCCTATCAGGACCAAATATGGCCTCTAAGATGGATTCATCTGAAGGTAAAGTATCATCAAGGAAATCATGTGAAAAAGATGATTGAACGACCCATATGGGCTCTAAAATGAGATCCACCTCATCTATCCATGAGGCGGAAGGATCTGGGTTAGCAGTAGCTTCTAGAATATCCTGATATGCAACATTTGTTGTTGACAGTGGCATTCCCATCCCAATGTGCAACTTCCCTTCATACGACATATTCGGGGAAGGTAGGGTCCAACGATCATTGAAATACGAAGTATGGAAAGGAACAGACCTCATCGATGATGAAGACTCACTGGAAATGGCATTATATGTTGAATTGGTGTCGTGAAATCAAAAGTACCCATCAAGGAGGAATACATCCTGACACCAACATTCTTATTTTCCTACTGAGAATTATCAATAACAAGGACTGAAGGCCCCACTAATACATTAGGACTGGGATGCGCAAAGGAAAATTGATCAATCGTCACAATCTTCCATTCATGAGGAAAGCATAAAGTGCGGAAAATTGACGACGCAACGAATGTCATGGCATAAGTCCAATTACACCCTAATAGTAGATTGTAGTCAAGAGGTGCATCAACCACCTCAATGTTGACCTCCATAGTCTTTCCACTTAAATGGATTGGGAAAGTGGGAAGGATCCCATGGGGCTAAAATAATTCCCATTAAATGCGGTCAATATAGTCATGGATTGAGATAGGTGTGGATAGCCAATGGATTTCCAACAGGTTAGGGACATCACCCATGTCAAAGCACCTTCATCAATTACAGTACGTTTGATGGTAATTTTCTTGTACTCCACGTGGATTTGAAAGGCCACATGGTAAGGTAAGCGAGGCTTAACATATGTGACATCAAACTTGATAACCTTTGATCCACACGGGTCTAGATCTCCCAACGCAAATAAAAAGGCGTTCCTCTGTGAGGGACACATCTGGAACACCTCCAAAGTCAACATTGTGCATGGGGTTTGGCCCAAATCTTTGACAATCGAATAGTTTTGGGTGGCTCTAGCATTAGGATTGTGGGCATAACTCTTTAGTACTCCTTTCGAAATACGAGGCGGAGGTTTCGACTTATCGATCTGCAAGGGTGTTTCCGGGGGAGGAGGAGACTTTGGACCTACAATAGTCCTTGAAGAACTGCAATCATGAGATCGAGTGGCTACATCAATCTAATACTTGACCATATTGACGCATAGATGGCCACTTTCATGTGTTGAGGGGTTTTGACTCCCACTCGATGCATTTTCAGTATTAGAGGTCCCCGAGGCCATATTTTAATTATGTGGAAATGGCTTTGTCATCACAGTGAAAGGTTGCGATAAGAGCCTCAAGGCTTCCTCGATTTTTGGGCACAAGTGGGTAAGTTGATCATTTTTACAAATTTTACAGGGAAACTTCACCTTCCACTTTTCTTTCTTTCCCTCGCCAGCATTATTATTCGATTTATCATTATTATTGTCATCCTTGGCTTTAGTATTATTATTTTTCCCACCCTTAAGATTATTACCTCGTCCTTTCATCTTGTTCTCTCCTGGTTGTTGGTTACCATTTGGGTTTGACAATGACTGTACGGAATGCACATCTGTTGACTAGGTGGTGGTGGAGAATGAAGTCGAAGCCTGTCCTGCTATAGGCTGGATTAGAGACAAATATTTCAATTGGTTCATCACCGATTATGTAGTATTAACATTTGCAGATCCTATGGTTCCATCAGCATGAGGCCCGAGATTCTGTATAGGATCATAGTTTTCTTGTGTTGCGTCAGGGAGAATTTCATAACGCATCCCATATTGAGCATATATAAGGTCCAATTGTTGGGCTTTGAAGATGGATTATTTCTCGGATGTCACTCTAGATGTAGAAACGTCCTTCAAAATGTAAGGCAACAAAGACTTGACGAACCACTCCAACAAAATATCTGGAGGCATGTAGGGTTTAATCAACCTCTTCCATCTATGCCACTCTTGGATATGATCGGAGATATGCGTGGCTTTATCTTGATGAAGAGTCAAAAAAAAATCTAGGTATGCATCGTAACGAACCAGTAATAATTGGAAGTGATTGAGAAAAACCAATACCATCTCATTGAAAGTTATGTAGGTTACCCCATGTAGCTCAATGTACCACTTCATGGAGACCCCCATGAGGGTGCATTGAAATAGACTCAAACAAATAGAATTGACATTAAGGGAGTTAGATGAGCACCAAAGGTGAAAAGTAGTCACATGATCTCCCATGTCCTCACCAATATTGCCTTTGAACTTTGGAATTTCCGAAGGAATATTGGTGGGGACATGGGGCCATGACGGATTATGATGCATAGTGTCATTCATTAACTTCGACAAATCTAGAAAATTTAGCATGGATAGAAAAGGGAGTCGGGATTGCGGTGTCTGAACGCATGCTCCCGGGAAAGATTAGGGTTGTGAGATTGCAGACCATCCAGGGTTTTGTTATATACCATGTCCCTATCCGGTAGGATAGTATCTTCCTCATAACTAATTCATGAAAGTTTGTAAGGGCACCATACCCACGGAAGCGTCATGATAAGGATTATATATTTTTCCCCCAAACGAAGGAACTTTGTGTTGGGGGTTGCCCATGCCATAAAAATGACTCCCTACAGACGGAACACCAGAGGACAAAGGGGGATTCTCCATAATAAATGTGTTCGTCAGAATCAGCGTGGAGGAAGAGGGAATGATGGATGGATGTTATAACCCTAATTTTCACCAGACATGCTTACCTGGCATTCAGTCCATCTCATATTCCTTCTTTGCCAAAACACTACTGAACAACTCTTCTTAAAAACCCCTTTTATAAAGGCCCACGCACCCTGCTCCATTACTAAATGCATGTACACGCTATCTGACCCAAGACAGCCCATGTGTACCTACAAAATCAAGGAAAAAGAAAAGTTGTTGATAGAACACACAGCTTTGGGTAAGTTAACTAAACCTTTCGGCCATGCATGGCTAGTCACTCGACCAAATACCTAGCTTCTTCTAGCCTATAAAAGAAGGGTTAGGGGTCCCATTTGAAAGGAGGAGAATCATAGTAAAGAAACTATACTCGATTGAGCATTCACTTTGTCCCAACCTTTAGCCATCCTAGTGCAAAGAGAAGTATAAAGCAAAGCAGTTGGAAGATAGTGGAAGAAGAGCCCAGGACCAGGATCGAGGAGCAATAGCCGACTTTATCATTGTAAGGTATCATTGTGAAGTTAATAAAAGAATTGTTTTTCCCGTCCCGCCATATGAGATTGTCATTATTGGAATATTGATTGTATGATTGATTAAATATCTAACCCGTTAGTTCATAGATAAAATGCATGTGGAGTTATTTGTTTGTCTTTAGTGAATGCAGATCAGCATTGGGAGGAGAGTTGCAGTCAAAGAACGACCAAGCGCGAAAATGGATCGACATCAAACACGAAGAATAAGGTACGTCAACTTAATCTCTTGAGCCTTGTATTTACATATGAGTAATGGGGGTCTAGGCATGGGATGATGGTAAAAAGTAAGAATCTTTAGGTCATTTCTACATGCATGATAAAACCCTTAGTGCTAGTCCGTAGGAGGGATTTCCCACCCACAACAGAATTGACGACCATACTGGGGATATCTAGGGTTTCTGGGAATATTTTTCTTGGGTATTTTTAAAAACTGGTTTCATTCCTTGTTTTTAAAGTTTCTACAAAATTCTGAGTTAACAGAGATTTTGGTCTTCCATACCAAATATCTTTGTTTCTTTGCTTGATTGCATTTTTTTTTCCAAGACCCACAGAGGTACACGCGGCTTGTATAAGGTCTGCACATGTGTACCCGCACCCTACCTTCTCACATCCAGCGTGTGCACGCTCGCTGAAGAAGTGTCAGTCGCATGTATGATTCCAGAAAATTTCTTTTAGAGAGGCAGTCATCCTCTCCCCTGTCATAAATAGTACTTCTCAGGGGTTTTCTGGAACTCTTTCTAGTCTTTGTTGTTTGCAGTCTATAGCTTAGGTTTCACCTCAGATTGGTTTGTTCTATGAAGTTTTCCTTGATTTTTTTTCTTTTTTCTGTTAAAGTAAGTGTTTGACTCTTCAAAAGATCTTGGTTCTCAGTACCAGTAGTCTCTACATGGGTTGGATTGTTTGGACTTTCATTTGTCTCAGAGTTTCAGAGATACACGCGGCCTGTATAAGGCCAGCACGTGTGTACACGCGCTCTGGATTTACACAGCTCACGTGCACATGCTTGTTGTTGAACTGTCAGCAGTGTGCTTGTGGAGAAAATTTTGTTGAAGGTGAGGCAGTCATCCTTTCCTTTGACAAGAGTTATACCTCTTGGGTTTTTGGGTCTCTGTCATAGCGATCAGTAACTTAGGTTTGATCACAGCCATAGCTTTCTTTTGAGTTAAGAAGTTTTCCTCAAAATTTTCTTTTTATAGGGTTTTTAGACAAGTGTGAGAGTCAAGTTTTAATTTGCTTGTGTGTGATTTTTAAAGTGACTCTTTTCGATCTATGCTTAGGCCAGAAGTTTTCTTCGTTTTTTCTTGTTGATATTTTTCCTTTTTACTTTGTGAGCACTCAAATAAAAAAAAACTTGTATTTCTTTGTTTGGTTAAATAGTGTTGTTTTGCATTAGTAACCAAGGAAAAGTCTTTTTTTTCATAAGTTCTTGGCGGTTTACTTAGATCATAAGTAGCTCGTAGTCGAGTGAAATCCTGCTTTGAGTTTCTTGTTCAGATATCTTAGAAAAAATTTAGTTTGAAAATTTGTTTAAGATTTGAGTCAAGTGAAGTTATTTTGTTTTCATCTTTCTGTTTATTTTGCTTTCATCTTTCAAACATCACTAGTTTCACTTTCATAACCTTTGACTTAAGACAAGCCATAAAAATAAATGCTAAATCTAAAATTCATTAGACTTTTTATGTTTTCAGGGTCAACCAACTAGTTTAGGGTTAGGGCCTTGAATTAGGTTGGAGAGGAAACTCTTCAAGGCCATTAAAACAAACATTGGAGTCTGAGTTAGGGAGTGTCAAAGTCCAGTATCGTGAAATTTATCTGGGACCCTCCTCTAACATAGGGGCTCAACATGAGGTCACGTGCGGAAAGGTAGCGGAGATAACCCCTCCAAAGCTAGACCAATCGTAGTGGAGAACACATATAGAGGGCTTGTCTTGGGATTCCATCAATTGCATTTGCCACGGAGCTTCGTGGGTCTCGAATCTGTTTGAGGTCCTCAGTTGTCTTCTGGACCACTTGCCTTTGATACCCTTGACAGGTTTTGGGCTTGATACCCTGATCATTGTGGTGTACCCAACTTTTGACTATACCCACCTAGTGATTGTTCGCGCGCTGGCAACCTAGTTGCCTATCTTTTTAGAGACATACACAGGTGACTACAGGGGTGTATTGTGGTACCTAGAATAGACATCAGGCCACACTTTGCAGAGTATACCCAGAGAGTGATTTCGTGTTCGAGTTGCAATTGCACCGGTAAGTTTATGTAGTGTTGGTTGTTGTAATTGTTCTTCCAACTAGTTTAGTGTTTGCTTGTTTTAATTTGGAGGGATCTTTTTAGTGTGTGTTGTTTCTTGAATGAATAGAAATCCCTAGTGTGTCTTTGATCTTCTCACACAGTGGAGGATCTCGAGCTCCGTCGGTCACGAAGGATTCTGGGCCTATCACCGGTTACACTGGATCCACCTTCGCCACCACTAAGGTGAAAGCTAGACCAACAAGGGTCTTTTGAAGCGATCGGGTCACAAGAAATTGTACCCGACCAACATCCAGAGGAAACGACCATTTTAGACTTTGGAGAAAAATATATTGGTCCATCCGAAACTCCAACCACTGATCTTTCGGCACCCATCATAGTACCTATTCACCCTTACAAGTGCCAGATAGTGTCGCACGCAGCAATGGAAACAAATGATGTCACTTCTTCTGGGAATTCTTCAATTCCCACTACGGTTGTCACCACAGGGGATTTTCCACCTCCTAACCCACCGTCACTGGTCTGAGCCACCATGGTCTCGACCGCCTCTACCTCGAACAGTGGTCCAATCTCGTCTATGGCGGCAGCCACATCCCCTTTCACACCGAGTGCGACAGGCCCTCCGTTCTCATATGGGATGCCTAGCTCAGGTACAAGTCCTGTACTTTCCTACTCCACTTCACAGACTTTAGGTCTAGGGGAAGGGAGCTCTAATGCTCATCTGCAAGGCCACATGGGGGGCACTTCAGCTCCTTTTAACGCTTTTCCTTATGGGGGAGGTCATATACCTCCTTCGTCCCCTTCGCTCGGTGGCACCCACCAGCCATCCGCCGGGCCACCCTCACACCATAGTTTATTTGGAGCAGGGATTCAAGGACCACCTGCTCATAATATGTTGGTAGGTTCGACATCGTTTTCTTTGTTCGGTGCATTTGGTAACAATGTTTTCTCATCAGTTTCCTTCCCAACTGGGAGCAACCCCGGTTACGGACCACCTATTCCTATGTAGGGTATTATTCTTGCACAGGGGGAAAACCCAGGAACTTCTTCCGCATCAGGACCTTGGAATTCTTGGCAGGGATCAGTTCCCTCGTCAGGAATGTCGATCTGGGGTAATTCTTTTCACAACCAATGGAACCCCAGACAAGGTACTATGCATATTCCCATGGGATCGGCATGGGGAAACCCTTCCAAAAGTCCTCTGAATGTAATGCACGCCCAACCATCTACATCATATTTTGGGAATCATTTGATGATATCTCCTTACACACAAAACCCGTACGCTGGTCATGGCCATGGTTTTTACCAGAACCCAGGCCAGCAGTTGAACTTTTCCTAACAAACTAGTGTCAGTCAAACTCCAGGTCCCTTTTTCCATGGTTATCACCAACAACCCAAACTACCTTTCCTGGCAACCTTGCATTTTCTAGACTTGACAAGGTTCTTGAAGGGCCCTATCTGTCATGATCCGCGTTGGCCCCCTATGCCGACGAAGTTGCCTTCGGACATACCAAAGTTCGAAGCCAAGCCTAACGAAGATCTGGGAGATCATGTGACCACTTTCCATCTTTTGTGCTCGTCTAACTCGTTGAAATACGACTCCGTGCAGTTGTGATTGTTTCAATGTACTCTCATTGGGAGTGTCGTGAAATGGTACATTAAGCTCGACCGCTCAAGATACTCTTCCTTCGGTGAATTGGCAATGGATTTCCTAAACCATTTCCAATTACCTGTGAGATACAACGCTGGCACAAAATTGCTGGCCAATTTCGCACAGACAAAAGTAGACCATATATATGATCACATACGAGAATGGAGACGCCAGAAGAGTTCAATTAAGGTGTCAGTCCCACCAGCATTCCTACTCAAGTGGTTCCTTAAGTCTTTGGTCCCACATTTATCCAAAGACGTTTCAATGTCAGGAGTGTTTTCCGAAGAAGATGCCATCATGAGAGCTCAACAGCGTGAGCTAATCTACTCTCAGTCTGGTTTATTATACGAGATATTTCCAGATGCGCCACACTCAATACTTGATAAAACCAAATAGAGAGTTGGACCACATGCCAATGGTATTTTTGGTTCAGCACAAACAAAGCCCGCTGAGCAACTGACGAAGAAATTGCAACAATTGTCTATACAACACACAGCGGCCAGCCAAACTACTGTTTTGACTGCTCCCCCTACCCAAACGTCGGATGTACACACAGTGCAATTGACAAATCCAAAGGCCACCCAGCAGCTTGAAGGAATAAAAAACAACGAAAGAAGGGTAAGGGGGATAAGAAACCCACTAATAATGTTGGCGAGGGAAACACTGAGAAACAGAAGGCGAGATATCTGTGCAACCTGTGCACAGAAGACCACCCGACCCACCAATGTCCTCGACTTGTAGAGGCCCAAAATTTTGTGACATAGCAATAGTCTGTCATGTTAACCAATCCATTTCAACATGGGAAAAACCTAACCCAAGCCTCTACAAGTGCGGAAGAGGGCAGTCAAGGACCCTCTCCATCTTTGAACAATCCTGCATATGCGAATGTGTTTATGATGAAGGGTGATGCTTTTATATAGACTAGAGAGCATGAATACAGTAAACCAAGAACTTCTGAGAAGGGAAAAGAAGTTGAACTCCCATCTCTTCCTCTCCATATCGAGAAGACTTTGGGAAACACAATGACACACATCCCAAAAGGCACATTCAAGAAAGCTTCTCACAACCCAAATGCAAGGGTCGCCCAGAACTATTATGTGGTGGAGGATTTGTCTCAAACCCCTTGTGTGGTGTTTGCTTTGGAGGTCCTCCAAAGCTTCCCTTCCTAGAGGAAAGCTTTGTTAGCCACTTTAGGATCTACCGAGACTTGTAATATGGGTACAATCATGTTGTATACAACTGACTTAAAACCTTGTCTGCCTTACCACGTAGCATTTAAGATAGTAGTGGCTCACCCCACAAAAACTTTTACTCGAAATATTTTATGCACGGTGGTTGATGAGGGCGCCTCGACATGTGTTATGTCATTGGCATGTTGGAAGGCCATTGGCCGGCCTGTTTTGTCACCGTCACCTACTCTTCTCACTGCTTTCGACAGTCGTTCATTCCGACCACATGGTATCATTCCCTCTTTCCCCGTGCAGTTAGGATGGAATATCGTGTGCGTCGAGGTAGAAGTAGTCGACGCATCCCTCGACTACAATCTCTTGTTAGGAAGGAGTTGGACTTACGCCATGCAAGAAGTGGTTGCTACAGTTTTTCGGGTCGTGTTGTTTCCACACGAGGATCGAATTGTGACCATTGATCAATTGTCTTTCTCCAGACCTGACCCTTCATTGGGGGTATCTGCGGTCCCGATGATTGATAATCCCCAACCAAGCATAGTCAACGTAGGGGTTGGTTTGTGCCCATCTTTGATGGGTACCTTCGATTACCCGCCCCCTCAAGGCGATATCAAGTTCATATCCGACCACCATAAGATTGAGATTTTCCAAGTTTCCTCATTTTGCACGACTTACTTCAATGATCTGTGGATACTTCCTTCCCCATTGGCCACGATGGAAGGGACAGGGCACCCTGGCATGTCCATGCCCTTGTCTACAGCTGAAGTAGCGTACTCTTTAGTCCAGCAAGCTTCGGCCGACATAGATCCAACTCCTGCACAAGAGTTCGATCCAATTCTAGAGCCTATTTGGGCTCAAGGCTCTCTCACTGACACTGATTCGTTAGACTTAGTCTTTCCCTCCGACGAAGCAGTAATTGAAGCAATGACTAGTACGGAAAAACCCTGGGATGATCTCCATCATAGATCATACTTCCTCCTAGAGTTAAACAGAATCGAAGCCAAAGAATTCACCTTGACTATGACTGGAGATAAGTCTTGTCCTATTAATCCCTTAGCTACACATGAGGTTTATGCCAAGGGTAATATGGAAACTATCGCTGAAACCATACCAATTAATATCTCCAAAACCCCTGGCATCATGTAGAATGTTTTCGTCGGAGCTGATTGTTCCCCCAGAGAGATTCAAATCTACACAGATCTATTTAAAGAATTTTGCAACATTTTTGTCTGGTCTTACAAGGAAATGCTAGGCATCAATCCAAAAATAGTACAACGTGAAATCACAACTTATCTGGATGCCAAGCCTATTTGGTAGAAGCTTCATCCAGTAATCCCAAGAAATAAGCAACCATTAAGGTTGAAGTTGAGAAACTGCTAAAAGTCGGCTTTATCTATCCTATCCATTTGACCCAATGGGTGTCAAATCATGTGTCGGTCAACAAGAAACAGGGCACGATTTGTGTATGTACAGACTTCCATGATTTGAACAAGGCCTGTCCAAAAGATAATTTTCCCACACCATTCATTGACCAGATAATTGATGAATGTATAGGTTGTGAGGCCTTCTCTTTCATGGACAGTTTTTTAGGATATAATCAAATACAAATTAAACCCGAAGACCAGCACAAAACGGCATTCATTTGTCCATGGGGTACATTTGCATATTGTAAGATGCCCTTTGGTCTCAAAAATGTTGGAACAACCTTTCAGCGGGCCATGTATTTTTCTTTCCATGATCTCAAGCATATAGTCGAGGCCTATTTAGATGATTTATCATCTCTATCTCGCAAGAGAATGGATCATCCCACACACCTCTGACTTATCTTTGAGCGATGTCGCTACTTCTGGATTTGCTTGAATCCAAACAAGTGCAGATTTTGTGTAAGATCAGGACGTTTGTTAGGTTTCATAGTGTCAACAATAGGGATCATGGTCGATCCTCTCAAGGTTGAGGCAATAATTCAGTTGCCTCCCCCATGCACAATCCTTCAACTTCAGAGTCTACAGGGCAAGGTGAATTTTTTAAGTCGTTTCATCGCCAACTATGCCGAGATCACAAAGGGCTTTATGTGCTTACTGAAGAAAGACATTCCTTTTTATTTGGACGATTCTGCTCAATGCTCTTTCGAAGCGTTGAAACATGCCCTCACAACTGCCCCTTTACTTCGGCCACCTAACTATAACAAAGGTTTCTTATTATACATGGCTGCAGCAGAGTCAACCATCAGCATGGTCTTAGTTCAGGAATATGATTTGTTCTCATAATATGTGATCTATTACCTGAGTTGAGGCCTATTCGGATCGAAATTCAATTATTCTCATATTGAAAAACTTGTGTTGGCAGCAGTGCATGTTGTTCAATGGTTCCGTCATTATGTTATGTTTTGCAAGACCACCATCATTGTCATTGTGAATCCATTTCAATACGTGTTGACACGATGAGTAATAGGTGGAAATATCAATAGATGGATAGTTGTTCTCTAGGAATTCGACTTAGATTTCATTTCAGTGAAATCCAAAAAGTCATTGGTCTTTGCATAACTTATTTCAGAACTTTTGGTTGAGTCAGGTGATGTTATACCTGAAGAGTCACCTATCAGAGGAGATATGTTTTTGATCGCATATTCAGATCCTTGGTACAGAGATATACTTATCTATCTCCAGACTTTGAAGTTCCCCACCTCTGCTTCTCGTGATGAGCATCGTCGTATATGCCATCAGGCTAAGAATTATCTTATACTCGACGATACGTTGTATCGAAGAGGTGTAGACTGCATCCTGCGTTGATGCCTCACTCACAAAGAATAAGTTATCGTGCTTAACAATTGCCATACCGGAGCATGTGGCAGTCATTTGTCTGGGTTGGCAACATCCCAAAAGATTTTATGAGCATGTTACTTCTGGCCGAAACTAATCAAATATTGTATCGAATCGGTCAAGAAGTGCCACCCATGTCAGATCTTTTCTCGGAAGATGAGGGCACATCCCGCTCCCATGTTTCCTATCATCATAGTTGGTCCCTTCACCAAGTGGGGGATTGATTACACTACATGCAACCCTCCTTCAGCTAGGCGGCACCATTATATCATTGTAGCCATAGACTACTTCACGAAGTGGGTCGAAGCTATGCCAACGTTTAAGGATGATGGGGAGACTGCATCTCTCTTTTTATTCAACCAGATAATAGCAAGGTTCGGCGTCCCGAGAGAGATTGTCATTGACCATGGCAGTCACTTTCAGAACCAAATGATGACCAAGTTAACATCAAAGCTTGGATTGTGGCAAGAACATTTGTCACCCTACTATCCCCAAGCAAATGGTCAGGTGGAAGCTGTAAATAAATCTCTTAAGACCATCCTACAACGGACGATCAACTCAGCCAAGTCAAATTGGCATTTGATGTTATACTCGGCATTATGGGCTTAATGAACATCTATTAAGACTGCAACTAGTTTCTCACCTTTTCAACTCATTTATGGGCTGGAAGCAGTCTTGCCTATCGAATATCATATCTCGTCCCTAAAGTTGGCAGTACAGTTATTGCCAGACACTTCTCCACTTAAAGAATGGTTATTATACCTTGAGCAGCGTCGTGATGCGGCCCTGGCCAATGAGGCTCACAAACATAAGGTCAAGTGTCAGTATGATCGGTCCATTTGTCCTCGAATTTTCTCTGAAGGCGGCCTTGTCCTGGTCTATGACCAAGATAAGGACCCCCTGGGGGTAGGAAAATTCAAACCCATGTGGTTCAGACCTTTCATCATGAAAGAGGTTCTAAAAAAGGGTGCTTATCATCTGGTTGACTTTGAGGGAAATGCTTTGGCGGAGCCTAGAAATGGGCTCTACCTCAAGAAGTATTACTCATAAGTAGGTCACCTTGGGTAACTTTTTGTAACATATGTATAGTCTTTGTACTATTGCTTTCTAGTTTCTTTTAGTATTATGGACGTGTCGTTTTTGATGTTATCTTTTGTCACTGTGGCAGATGTCAAGTGAATCAAAGGTGTTCATTGGGTACGCAGATGGTTCTATCCAGCACACTTGGAGACTTGCCTCCATAGCTTGGGTAATTTTTACACCTCGAGGCTATTTATTATCTTCTGGAGGTATATGCTTAGGTGACACCACAAACAATGTCGCCGAGTACAGTGCAGTTATTGAGTTGCTTCGTGACGCCCTGTCATTTGGTATCTCTCATCTCTGGTTCTATTTAGATGCTCAGCTAGTTGTGTCTCAGTTAAATAGAGTCTACCGTGTTCATGATCTGACTTTACACCGACGATTCCTTAGGGTACGTCTCTTAGAACGAAGCTTTGATTATATTACATATCTTCATGTTCCTAGGAGATTAAACCAAGTTACAGATACTCTAGCTAATCAAATTTTAGACTGGCATCTCGCACACATATAAAAAGACATACACATAAACATGTAAAATACATTTTTAAAGGCAAATATGATCCATAAGACACAAAAAGACATAAAAATCCATATATAATATCATAATCATCAGAGTACATAGGTGGATGCAAGTGTCTCAAAAATATGACCAGGAACGAGTCATGGGGCTTATGCCCTCAAAAAATATATACAAGTAGTGCTCTCAGCACATGAAAAGTCTAGACTAACTAAGGTCAAGGCCTGTGGGCCCTGTTGTAATGATCAACAACGTTTGCCAAATGTCGAAAATGTCGGACCCACGTCTGTTGTGCCCCCACTACATGAGGTTGCATAGATGGTGGTAGATCCTCAATCTCTGCCATAGGGACTGTGCGGGTGAGTGAGGTAAAGTTTCGCTCAACTCGTCTCAAAACCCTCTCAGCCTCACCGGCTGGAATCTCTCCTGCTATTGTTAGTCCCCCTGTGGCGGCAGGTGCGGCCCATGGCCGAGGACGACGTTTGTTCCTTGCATAATCCACAGGTCGCACTGGTCCCACATTTGCACATAATAGACATATATCTGTCAAATACTCTGGTATAAAAAAATGATATATATAAAAAATAAAAATAAAACATAAAAATTACATTTGTTTCACCAAAAAAAAAAAATTGATGCAAACTTACCCATCTCGCCTCGCTCCTCGCCTAGAGTTATAGGGATCTTGGGATCTCTCAAGAAATCAATCCCAGCATAAGGATAATCCTCTATGGCTGGAATTTGTCGCGACAACCAAGCAAAGAATTCATCGTTGAAGGACTCATTGGTCCTTCCACCACCCTGTCGTGGCAGCAACACTACCCATCTGCAAGCTGCAAGAAGAGAGGCCTGAAGTCCTCGTACCACCACTTGAGGACTGAAACTAGGAACTCTTTCAAAGAAGAAAGAGCATAGAATCATCCCGAACCTGAAGTTCCTCTGTGTCCGCAACCGACAATCTGTCAGCTACCTCTTCATACAATCCAGCAGTGTAGTGCTCCAGTCAAATATCTGTGCATTTAAGCACTGGACTCAACAATTCATCTATACACGGGACGCCTGATGTAGAGCCGCAGAACCAGTCATCCAACCAATAAGAAACACAATCGCCTGCAGTGATAAATCTGTGATCTTGCTTATGGGAACCTACGAGTTAAATCGGTCTGTACCATCCTCACAATAAAGTCCTATCAATTCTGATATGTTATGAGGCCCCGAAGGAAATGTCTAGAAATTGATTGGTTCCCCTCTCCTAGAGAGGCCAGTAAAAAAGTATATATCCTCTGTAGTGGGCACTAGTGACTGCCCCTCTAACATAAAGGCCTTTGTGTCGGTATGTCAATAATCAACCAAGGCATTCAGTAGCCTAGGTTGTGCTCGCATAAAAGGACATAGGAAGAATTTTAGCAGCCCACATTGCATTAAGGCGGCAACAACATTGGGGTCTTCCCCGACCAACGCACTAATCTCCTCATGCTCTCTTTCCTTCCAGTGAACATACATCCTGCAAAAACCAAATTCATGAGGGTTAACCCTTGCTTCTTTTTTTTTAATTCCATTAAATAAAGGGTCCATGCGGGTTGTAATGATGACAGTCGCGTGTACACGCATGCAGTTTTTCCTCTGCCTGAGTGTACACGCGGCATGTCATAAGACAACCTGCGTGGACCTAGGGATGACCTTTTGAGGGTCAATGCCCCCCCAAAACTTGAAACTAAAAGCATAAATAAAGATTTAAATTGCAAGAGGAGAGATTTTATACTTACTTGGTCCAAGCAGATGGTTGTTTCGTCCACTGAAGCTCCCAGAATCAATTCTTTTCACAAAGGGGTAGTTTTGGCTTTTAGTCAATTTATGAATTAACAATGGTGATAATGAGCTGCCAGCTTCTATTTATAGAGTTTTTTGGCCCTTTTTTGTCAAATTTCAGACCCTTTTGTCATTTTTTCTAAGCTGAAAATCATTTAAGATGGTTCGGGAGTTTTCTTTGGATGATCAAGGGAGGTATTCCTTTGGGTATTTGGAAAATTTTCTGAGATTTGGGCGTTTGGATGGTCCTTTGGTAAAAATTCATTTTTTCCCACCTCGTTGCATTTAAGTCAGGATTCCACCCCCACTTTCAGCATCTCGTTGTCTTTTTCGCTTTTCCATAGGATCGATCCCACCGAGTTGCAACACAGAACCCTCATTACTGCTTTAGAAGTGTCATAATTCGGTGGTAGAGCCTACCATAACATGGATTCCCTAGGTAGATCCTGGTTGCATGATGATGCCCATGTTGTCACTAACGACTATAGGCTCGGGAGTCCTCCATAGTTTTTTCCTAATTACAAGTTTGAGCCTCATTTGCATGATTCCTTTTCACTCTTGACCTCACCCTCGAGACTCCCAAAAAACATAATGGGCCTTCTTTTAAGCCCTTTTCAAACCCTCTAAACATGAAAAGATTGTCGAGCAATCTTGTGGCCTTTCACGCTCGTTAAACTAAAATTCGAAGTCACGTCTATCCGGCGGTAGTTTACCCCTTTTTCAATCCGGACGGTCAACTGTACGAACAAAGGTATACTCTAAGGAACTTTAGTTCTCTAGAAGAGTACCCCCAGGTATCATTTTAACCCTTTTTTGGGCCTGAAGGACTAAATGTACGAAAAAGGAACCCCCACGAAGTCCATAGTTAAGCTCTTTTCAGACTCCCTAAAATTGAAAAGATCGTCGAGTGACCTTATTCTTTCACACTCGTTAAAATGGTCCAGAAGAACATTCCTGACAGAGTCCATAGTTAAGCTTTTTTTAGAATCCTTAAAAATGAAAAAATGGTTGAGTGATCTTGTCTTTATCACACTCGTTAAAATGGTTTTGAATAGACGTCTTTTCGGTGCTAATTTACCCATTTTTTAAACCAACTAGACTACCTTCGAAAAAGGTACCCTAGTGGAGTCTCCATTTACGTTTTTCAGACTCTCTAAATATGAAAAATCGTCGAGCTTACCTTCTCTTGGCTCGTTAAACTTACATCGAAGGATGTTACCATTGTGTGTTTTGTTAACCGCGTTTTCATACCTGCGTCTTTGGTCTAATGTCAGCTCCATGTTTCTCTCAATTGAACCATCTGAAGCATGCCTTATACGCAAGCCCTGTAGCACTTTGCCTCTGCGTCTTGACACCTTTGGTCCCAGGAGGGATTTTTCCCGAGTGTCCTTTCTTTGAACATCAATCTTGTCCTTGCGCCTCGAACTTGTATGTTTTCGACACTCATTCCTCCTTTGTAACGTAACATTCTTTTATTCTTTTTCCAAAATTATTGAAAAAGACAAAAAAATCAAATATACCCCAAAAAGAGGAAGGGAAAAGTATTTTCTTTATATTGGCAGCATAATGAGTCACCCTTGGATAAAGCACATCTATCCATTTATTCGACAAACTCTGGGATTTAATACGACCTTAGGAAGTTGTTCTCGCTACATAGAGTTGTGTCCTCCTCCATTTGGTTATTCTTCCAAACATATGGAGAGTGTGTGTTGCCTCCTGCCTCATAAACTTATGTCAATGCCATGTTTCCTGAGTCTCATCATTTGTCATGCTATTTTCCAAGGGAAGTTTTTACCAAGCTTGAGTCGGCCCCTCTGCAGTTTGTCTCTTGCCCTCATTCCCAGCCATCCTGAAAGTCCAATAAAGTCTTTGTTCGAAATCAATGAAGCCTTCAGTCTGATAATCAAGATTCTCTAGTCCATGAA
>ML800044.1:158146-177848 GCA_009831015.1 Picea engelmannii
GAGGGGGGGGTCCGGAATCGGTATTAAGGAGCGCGCTAAGATCTGCGGCCAGAAAATAAGCGCGCAGATCAATGGCTCATAACGGATTTCGGACCCCCCCTGGTGTTCTTCTTTTAACCAAAAGGGGGGGGTCTAGAATGAATATTCCTTACGGCAGGCCCCTTGTTACAGGTGGCATCGTTCTATTGGTCTGGAAGTATTTTCACCTTATGTCGTCTGACAGCCTCCATCACTCTGGGATGTCATCCTCCACTAAGTCCACTTGTCCCACTTGCTCCTGGGTTAAGTCCCATCCCATAACTGTTGTCAGTCCCTGCTGTCAGGCCTTTACCCTTTCCATTCATGACCAGCCCCCTTCGGCGACTTTTACCTCCAATCACATGCCTCCACGTCACTCATTCGTATGCTTTGGCCACCGTCATCTGCCATCTCATCCCAAGTGGCCCGTTGTCCATTAATAACTGGATAATATACCCGTTGTCATGTTGACCGTTTTCCCGCGTCCAACCGACCCATTTTTGAATAAAACTATCGTTTCCCTTTTGTATTCATTATTCATCCCTCGCGCCAGAAACCTTTTTCCTCCATTGCTTCCGCATCACCTTCACCTACAGTCAGTCGACCCCACTAACGTATTGTTTATTGCAGGTACAGTTGTTGAAATGGTGTCAAAGTCCAGACAAGCGGAAGAAGAAGAAAATCCTTTTCTTCCTCCTCCTGTTGACCTGGATAAAATTCCTTTGGTCGATAAAGATCGAGTGATAGCGGATACTATCTGCAGTTTTGACTTTTCTGATCTGTAGTCATGGCTCCGGGAAGTGTTCCTGGACCAGAGTGACGAAATTGGACTCTGGGAGTCCAATTTGCCCCTGTATCTCTTCCCCCAGATTCATCATTTCCCAGAATTCGCCCTCAAATGCCAAGCCCATTATGTCCCCGACCAGAAAGCCATCGTTTCTTCGTCTGGAGACATCCTCTTTTTCATCACCCCAGAAGATATTGACCAGATGATGTAGATTACCCGTGTTGAATCTGCATCCCCGTTCAACTTAGAAATCCTCACTGAACTATATCAGAAAATGACATTCCCTCAGAGAGCTCAGATCTTCGAGCTTTTTCTCCCCACTTCCGCTCCGCTCCCTTCCACCAATCCCCCCTACCCTTCTTCTATGTTCTCTACCAAAGGAAATCAAATCATTTCTTCCCTGTGTGCCCTGCTTGGTTACTATTCTGATCAATGGGTAGATGAGCCCATCCTGGGTTTTCTATCCATCTTCTCAAACGATGAACAGTCGACCACGCAGTTCAACTACAACACTTTCCTAGCCAATAACGTCCATGAACAATTTGTGAATTTCGCCACAGAGGGCATGTTCAGGTATTCATCCATTATGGCTTACATGTTCGTCTATTTTCAAGCCGACAGGTTAAGTTTCTCCCTGCAGAAGATGGATGCCGACGGGAAGCCCCAGCCAGTTATAGCGTGGACTTCTCTCCTGAAACATAACTCTGTTGAATACGACTTCCAAGCGTTCATTGATCAATTTTACCACCCGGTGGTGAGTATGTTGAGTGGCATGCCTGAGCCACGAATAAATGATGAAGTCCAGAGAATTATGCATCTCTCGGACAACGTTAAGACAGGAAACTGGTATTTATGTCAGAATCACACCGAAATCAGAGTTTTTGGGTGCGAATTGGCGCCTTACAAACTACCTCGATATGTGTCGGTAAGGATTTTTGCATTGGAATATATTAGGCAAATAATGAATTCAGATGACATTCATTTTGTTTCCCTGAAGAAAAAACAGCAATTGAGAATCAAGGGGCAGATCGGTTCTTTCATCTACAATAGCCAAGGCGTAGGGGAAGAAGCAGATAGAATGTTGAAGGAGATGAAATTCTCTACGAGTTTCATCTGGCACTATGATCCATACGGGATCATTTCAGATATGAGGGTGAAAAACAAAAATGCCCCGTATGCTCATGAGTCCAAGCCAGAGATCGAGAAATTTGCAAATCAGATAGTATGGTTGCCTGATACTTTGATGGACTTGGAACAGCAGGTGACCTCGACAAGTGCGTTACCCGCTACCACACCTCAGGTCCTCAAGGAGAAGAGGCCCCGATAGGAGTCATCTCCTCCTGTAACAGAGGTGTCATCAGAGGAATTCCAAATTCACTCCAAAAAGCCGAAGACAGTTTCAACACCCGGTGCAACAGTAGAACAGGAAGTCCCAGCTACCACAGTGACCACCACAGGGGTCAAGAAAGTCACTCTACCTTTTGGCTTGAATTAGCCTAAGGGAATAACTACAGTATTAAAATCCACAGATTCTCCCTTAGATATTCCTCCAAGCAAGACTAAGCCCAAGTTGGGCATTTTTGAAAAATATGACTTGATCAAGAAGAAGAATCAGACACTCACTAGCAGCACTTATGCCCAGTTCCAGAAGCAGTCGTCCACAGCCCAGCATAGACTTATTTCAGCATTTGATACAGAAAAGGGTAGGATGCATATGGCTTACCTCCAAACACAAGTGTCAGATCCCAAGGTGATATCAGATTACAAAAGGGCCACCTTTGAGTTCCAGGCTAAGGACGTGCATCCAGCAGATCAGATGGATCTGCACAAGCAAACTGGGGAGATGGTCTTTCACACACTGGCCCACGCTTCAGCTTCTGCATCAAAATTTCGGGTAGCTTTGAGCAATGCCCAGACCCAACTCAAGCTAGAGAAAATGTCATCTTTCGCTAAAGACAACAGAATAAAGACGTTGGAGGAGCTGGTCCTCAAGGTCGGTTACGACCCTGCGAACGTCAAGGCGGTCGAAGAGATGATAAAAAAGAAAAACGCTGACATCGTGTCCTTAAGAAAACAGCTAAAGCTCCCTCCAACAGAGGACCCGCAGGCAAAGGAGATGGCCGAAAAGGAAGGGGAAAAGGATGAGATGTTAAAGTTACTCATGGAGAAGAATGCTCAGCTAAAAGAGATGGAGGTTGATATGGAAAGACTGCTAAAAGAGAAAGAGAAAGCAAAGACAATGGAAGGCATCCCATTAAGTGCTATCCCAATTGCAGGATTGAGCACAGCAATAGTGACAGCCATTCCATCTGCTGCATCAGTGCCACTACCGGAGGGAAAAACAGACTTGGCCAAGTCTATGGAGAGAATGAACCTGCAAGAGTTAGAAATCAGCAGGCTTAAGAAAGAAGTGGAGAATCTCCAAGAGATAAAAACTTTTTTCCAGACAAGTCTATCCAAAGAGAAATAGGTGAATGAGAAAATCAAGAAGGAGTTACAGTAGCTCCAGAAACAGACAATGGCAGGAAAGACTTTGGCAGAGGTAAAAGAGATTGTGTGGATATATATTTCCAAGTCCATAAATGAAATATGGCCAATGGTTCAAATCATGTTTGAACAAAATGAGTTGCTAGAGAGGAGCAAGCAGAATGTTGAGAAAATCAGAATGGAGCTGGGAGACATGCCAGCCCAAGTGAATGAAATCATAAGGTTCTTGAATTCAAAGACCAGGGAGGAACTAGAAGAATTAAAGATTGAGGATAGGACAGAAACTATACTTGAAGTCAAAAGGATTCTAACCAAAAGGGGTCTCATGCTTCAGCTTGAGGAGAAGATTCAAGTCATGGATCAAGGAGTGCAGAAGTTTTTCAATAAGATAGATGATCTCCAAAGGAAGGGCCTACCTGGCCTGAAGGTCATTAATGACAAGTTAATGACACTCCCTGATTACAAGAAAATGTTGACTGAAGTGTCTAAGGACAATTCCAAGTTTGCAGGGATACAGGGAAGAATCACAGGAAAAGCATTCATGGATGCCTTGCAGTTGGATATTAGTATCCAACATGAAATTAAACACATATTCACCATCAAGCCTACATTTGATAAATATATAGACATGGATGAAGTGTATCGGAGATTGCTTAAAGTCATAGTGCCAGGTCATATCAGATGGGAAGAACTGTGTGATCTACTAGATTAGCAGATGAGCTGTCACATCCAGTCACCTGTCCAGTCAGAAGAGATTGCAAAGGAACCTTGCCAACAGCCTACCCCAGAAATTTCCACATGCAGTTGTACTGAGTCATCAAACAGTTTTTGATTAGTTAAAGTAGTTAGACTAAAAATAGAATGAGCACGTCCTGATCAGTTATGACAGGAACGTTATGTTTTGTTGTAAAAGTGGTTTATAAATTGGTTGAGACAGTCTACACATCCATTGGGCTATGGGGTCTGTGTTTAATCAAATAACAGATACAACCAAAAATGCCGAAAAGAACTTCACAAGGCGAGATAATACATTCACTGGATCTTTTAGTAATTAAAATGATGGAAAGAGGAAAAGATAAGAAAAATAACTTCAACCAACAAGCAGTTAAGAATTTCTTAATTGAAGATATTAGAAGATAAACATTTAAATCTTTAGAATCGGAAACAGGGTATCCAAGATAAATCCTGCAACTTTACGTTATTCATAAAGATTAGACTCAGAAAAGAAAATGAATACAAAGAAAGAAAAACATTTAACTTAGAAAATTACATCACCAGTGAACATACGCAAGAATCCTGTAAAATGCCTCTTCTTTAGTGATGGTAGATCTCTTCAAAAAATGAAACAGTTTGATAGCAATAGGGTGTGCAAATCAACAACCCTCAATACTTCGAAAGATGAAGTATTTATAATTCAAAATACAAACGTTCATGTCATAACTGATCAGGACGTGCTCATTCTATTTTTAGTCTAACTACTTTAACTAATCAAAAACTGTTTGATGACTCAGTACAACTGCATGCGGAAATTTCTGGGGTAGGCCGTTGGCGAGGTGCCTTCGCAATCTCTTCTAACTGGACAGGTGACTGGATGTGACAACTCATCTTCTAATCTAGTAGATCACACAGTTCTTCCCATCTAATATGACCTGGCACTGTGACTTTAAGCAATCTCTGATACACTTCATCCATGTCTGTATATTTAGCAAATGTAGGCTTGATGGTGAATATGTGTTTAATTTCATGTTGGATACTAATATCCAACTGCAAGGCATCCATGAATGCTTTTCCTGTGATGCTTCCTTGTATCCCTGCAAACTGGGAATTGTCCTTAGACAATTCATTCAACCTTTTCTTGTAATCAGGGAGTGTCATTAACTTGTCATTAATGACCTTCAGGCCAGGTAGGCCCTTCCTTTGGAGAGCATCTATCTTATTGAAAAACTTCTACACTCCTTGATCCATGACTTGAATCTTCTCCTCAAGCTGAAGCATGAGACCCCTTTTGGTTAGAACCCTTTTGACTTCAAGTATAGTTTCTGTCATGTCCTCAATCTTTAATTCTTCTAGTTCCTCCCTGGTCTTTGAATTCAGGAACCTTATGATTTCATTCGCTTGGGCTGGCATGTCTCCCAGCTCCATTCTGATTTTCTCAACAGCCTGCTTTCTCCTCTCGAGCAACTCATTTTGTTCAAACATGATTTGAACCATTGGCAGGATTTCATTTATGGACTTGGAAATATATGTCCACGCAATCTCTTTTACCTCTGCCAAAGTCTTTCCTGCCATTGTCTTTTTCTGGAGATGTTGTAACTCCTTCTTGATTTTCTCATTCACCTGTTTCTCTTTGGATAGACTTGTCTGGAAAGAAGTCTTTAGCTCTTGGAGATTCTCCACTTCTTTCTTAAACCTTCTGATTTCTGACTCTTGCAGGTTCATTCTCTCCATAGACTTGGCCAATTATGTTGTTCCCTCCGGTAGTGGCACTGATGCAGTAGATGGAATGGATGTCATTGTTGTTGTGCTCAATCCTGCAATTGGGATAGCACTTAATGGGATCCCTTCCATTGTCTTTGCTTTCTCTTTCTCTTTTAGCAATCTTTCCATCTTAGCCTCCATTTCTTTTAGCTGAGAATTTTGCTCGATGAGTAACTTTAACATCTCATCCTTTTCCCCTTCCTTTTCGGCTATCTCCTTTGCCTGTGGGTCCTCTGTTGGAGGGAGATTTAGCTGTTTTCTTAAGGACGCGATGTTAGCGTTTTTATTTTTTATCATCTCTTCGCCCGCCTTGACATTCGCAGGGTCGTAACCGACCTTGAGGACCAGCTCCTCCAACGTCTTTATTCTGTTGTCTTTCGCGAAAGATGACATTTTCTCCAGCTTGAGTTGGGTCTGGGCATTGCTCAAAGCTACCCAAAATTTTGATGCAGAAGCTGAAGCATGGGCCAGTGTGTGAAATACCATCTCCCCAGTTTGCTTGTGCAGATCCATCTGATCTGTTGGATGCACGTCCTTAGCCTGGAACTCAAAGGTGGCCCTTTTGTAATCTGATATCACCTTGGGATCTAGCACTTGTGCTTGGAGGTAAGTCATATGCATCCTACCCTTTTCTGTATCAAATGCCGAAAGAAGTCTATGCTGGGTTGTGGACGACTGCTTCTGGAACTGGGCATAAGTGCTGCTAGTGAGTGTCTGATTCTTCTTCTTAATCAAGTCATATTTTTCAAAAATGCCCAACTTGGGCCCAGTCTTGCTTGGAGGAATATCTAAGGGAGAATCTGTGGATTTTAATACTGTAGTTATTCCCTTAGGTCGACTCGAGCCAAAAGGTAGAGTGACTGGATTGACCCCTGTGGTGGTCACTGTGGTAGCTGGGACTTCCTGTTCTATTGTTGCGTCGGGTGTTGAAATTGTCTTCGGCTTTTTGGAGTGAATTTGGAATTCCTCTGATGACACCTCTGTTACAGGAGGAGATGACTCATGTCGAGGCCTCTTCTCCTTGAGGACCTGAGGTGTGGTAGCGGGTAACGCACTTGTCGAGGGCACCTGCTGTTCCAAGTCCATCAAAGTATCAGGCAACCATACTGTCTGATTTGCAAATTTCTCGATCTCTAGCTTGGACTCATGAGCATACGGGGCATTTTTTTTTTTCACCCTCATATCTGAAATGATCCCGTATGGATCATAGTGCCAGATGAAACTCGTAGAGAATTTCGTCTCCTTCAACATTCTATCTGCTTCTTCCCCTATGCCTCGGCTATTTCAGATGAAAGAACCGATCTGCCCCTTGATTCTCAATTGTTGTTTTTTCTTCAGGGAAACAAAATGAATTTCATCTGAATTCATTATTTGCCTAATATATTCCAATGCAAAAATCCTTACCGGCACATATCGAGGTAGTTTGTAAGGTGCCAATTCGCACCCGAAAACTCTGATTTCGGTGTGATTCTGACATAAATACCAGTCTCTTGTCTTAACGTTGTCCGAGAGATGCAGAATTCTCTGGACTTCATCATTTATTCGTGGCTCAGGCATGCCACTCAACATACTCACCACCGGGTGGTAAAATTGATCAATGAACGCTTGGAAGTCGTATTCAACAGAGTTATGTTTCAGGAGAGAAGTCCACGCTGTAACTGGCTGGGGCTTCACGTCGGCGTCCATCTTCTACAGGGAGAAACTGAACCTGTCGGCTTGAAAATAGACGAACATGTAAGCCAGAATGGATGAATACCTGAACATGCCCTCTGTGGCGAAATTCACAAATTGTTCATGGATGTATTGGCTAGGAAAGTGTTGTAGTCGAACTGCGTGGTCGGTTGTTCATCATTTGAGAAGATGGATAGAAAACCTAGGATGGGCTCATCTACCCATTGATCAGAATAGTAACCAAGCAGGGCACACAGGGAAGAAATGATTTTATTTCCTTTGGTAGAGAACATAGAAGAAGGGTAGGGGGGATTGGTGGAAGGGAGCGGAGCGGAAGTGGGGAGAAAAAGATCGAAGATCTGAGCTCTCTGAGGGAATGTCATTTTCTGATATAGTTCAGTGAGGATTTCTAAGTTGAACGGGGACGCAGATTCAGTACGGGTAATCTGCATCATCTGGTCAATATCTTCTAGGGTGATGAAAAAGAGGACGTCTCCAGACGAAGAAACGATGGCTTTCTGGTCGGGGATGTAATGGGCTTGGCATTTGAGGGTGAATTCTGGGAAATTTGATCATCTGTGGACAGGGCCCTACATGATCCAAGCTTTCAGAGGAAACAATGCCTTTTTGCTAAACAATGTCGATGGGTCAGATCTACCAGGAGCACCTGTGAATGGCAGAATGTTGAAACATTATGTCCCACCTCAGTAAGAGAATGGAAGAACTCACTCTCCATTGTACATACCCATTTTAATTTTCAGTCTTTACCTGCATTTTCTTAGGGAAGAACATCGGTTAGTTTGTTGAAGCCCGAAGAGAAGGCCCTAAGCTGCTGAGCAATGTTTTTCAAAGTTTTCCTGAGAATAAGACCAATGAAGGCTACTAGAAAGATATGTTCGGAATGATAGGAAACTGGATTCTTGGCACTTAACAGAGTAAGTACCATCCCCAGTGGAGTAGCCAAAAATGTTAGCACTCTGTAATTTGCCTAAGGCTGCTGAGGCAATCACAGAGGTAACCTCAAACCGCTTCGAGTCTTGGATCTAGCCCTCCAAGACTCAGAGAGGGATCTCTCTTTTAGATTTAACTTTGTTTGCAATAGGAATGATGTTAGGCTAGCTATAAAAGCAAGGAAAATATAGATTGTTTGATTTTGAGATGGTTAGTTTGGGACAGCAAGGAGAGCCATTGGGCAAATGGGGTCTGCGATTAAAAGTGATTCACATCTCATATATGAACAAGACTGTTACACAGGGCAAGGTAGCAGAAACATTGAATCGATTTAAGTTTTAATGGCATGGATTAGAGGAAGAAATAGGTGAGGGAAAAAAACCAGGCACGGGAGCAGTTAAGAATTCCTGAACTAGCCTTTAGAAGATAAACATAAATATCACCACAAGCTGAGAGGCAGAGTATCTGCTGATAAATTCTACCTCTATTACTTTCCTTCTGGTAATAAGAACAGAAAACAAATTGTAAAGAAGACAGGAAATACATTAACAAAGAAGAAAAACACCACCAATATCTCTACACAAGAATCTTGTGAACAGCTTGCACATCTCTGAATTGATCATCTAAAGTTACAGAGAAGAAAAAGGTTCTCTGGTCGTACATAACCCACATTCCAGCAATGAAAAATAAAACGACAGGTAGGGACCTCTCACACAGGTCTGACTCTCTCCTCCTAGCCCAGTCGAACCCCCATTCTATCTTTTACAAGTATATTTATAATGAAAAATCCCCCTAGCCTTGCAAAGATGCGGGCTTTAACTTTGCTTTCAAGAATAGAAAAACAGTTACAATAGTTGACACCTGTAACAGATGGTCTCCCATAACAATCAAGACAAAAAATTAACTGGAAGCTAAATTTGGCATCTGGCTTGGTTGTACCGAATTGCTGAAGGTTGTTGATGTGGTATAAGCAGTTGGATAAACGGTGCTCCAACCATTTCCTGAAGTATAGGACGTATCTGCCACCTCTGTCTAACTGCTGCCTGGAAAAAAGGAAACCTCTGCCACCTCAGTTTAAACATACTCTGCCACCTGTGACTGCATCATGAAATTGATTAGATCGACCCCTGTGGAGAAGCCTGATATCTTTCTCACTGCCAAATATTTTGTGTATAATCATAGAAAGACTTTGTATTTACAACTGCCAGGATATTATTAATGCAAATATCACAGGAAATTCCCATGTGCAAGGACCGCCTGTATCCTGATCTCAGCCTTCCCAACTCCATTTGAAAAGAAGTCGAAGAACCTTGTTTCTGCAACTCTTTGATTTGTTGTGTCATGGAAAAAGAGTATTGAGACATCCACCATCTACAGAGTCGACTTTGTGTGAAGGGAGAATTACTGATGGGCCATTAGAAGTGGCGCAACCAGGATCCCCTGCCCTTGGTTCTCTATATTTCTTTAATGGTGATGGTATTATTGGGACACTTAATGACCACAACCAGGCAATCACCGCATTAGCATTCAGCATGGATGGGGTTCTGTTAGTTTCTGGGTTTGAATAATGTACTGTTCGTGTTTGGGATACTGTAAGCTGCCAGGTTCTTCAGATTTTCGAGCATGCAAAAGGGCCAATAAGCAGTCTCATTATGGTGCCACTTCCTTACGACAACCTGATAATATTTCCAGTAAGACAACTCGTACACGTCACTTTTGGTTGTCAGATGACCTGTTGCTACATATTCAGGAGCAGCATAACCATGAGTTCCCATGATCCTTGTAGAGACGTGTGTTTTATCACCAGTTGATCCATCCTTGGCAAGGCCAAAGTCAGAAAGTTTGGCATTGAAGTGTGAAACAAGAAGGATGTTTGATGTCTTGAAATCATGATATATTACTTGCTTTTCTTTCCTGTGTAGAAAGGCAAGCCCTTTGGCAGCTCCAATGGCTACTTTCATTTTTATGGCCCAAGAAAGGGGTTGATAGGTAGAACCTATTCTAAAGAGTTGATTCTCCAAACTCCCCTTCGACAGAAACTCATAGACCAACAAGTGATGATCATATTCAGTGCGGTATCCCATGAGCTTCACAAAATTTGGATGGTGAAGTTGACCCAGATAATTCACCTCTGCCAACCATTCATTATGACCTTGCAAACTATCTTGGTTTAGTTTCTTTATAGAAATGACGAAACATGTTAAAGGCCCATTTCTTGTTTCATTGAAGCCTTGTTCGAAACAGGCATTTCTGGCAAAATCAATCAAAGCATTTGAACTAGCTTACGAACTGAAAGAAATTGTTGATCCGCGACTGCTCTTGCAATTGTTGAATGGTTAGTCGTTTAGTCTTCAACGCAGCATCTACCTCAGACAATACTTTTGGTGACTGGCTGATTTCTGAGTAAACCTACAGGCAAGACACATGTTGCTCCACTGCACATAGCGTATCAGAATCTGGACTTGCTTACGTCGACTATCATCAGTTAGCCCACACTTGACACATAAACTATGCTTGACACCTGGGCGCATATGGCGACTGGGTGTTTTTTTTTATTTTTAAAATTTTTGGGGACTAATCCCACATGCATGCGGTAGACTGACCATTTGGCATTTATATAAGCCAGCAGTTACACATTGCATCGATGAAGTGAGCCTGAGGTTCGGGCTTTGGAGTTTGGTGTTGGCGCTGTGTTGTGTGTTGGTTGTTGGTGTATGAAATGGCATTGTCTTATGTGTTGATTATTCGGGTGTTGGCCCTAGGCCCATATAATTTTTTGATAAAAATAATGTCGAATTTTTTCATAAAATTCTGCTAAAAGGCAAAGGCCGAGGGGCCAAATTTTTGCCAAATTCACCAAAAAATAGCTGATAAACCCAAATTTGACAAATAAACCCAAGAGTAAAAATTTTTGCCTTTCAAACCAAATGCACCAAAACTTGCTTTGAATTTCGTGCGCAAACATTCATCTTATGCTCGGTCATTGTCGGGCGTTTTCCGTCGCCTTCGCCATGCGTCATGAGCGAACACATATCCCTGAAATAGATACATATTAGTCAGAAAACTGATACCCTATTATATAGGGTCCTAACACCAAGGAGGAAGAGGGGACTCATAAGTCCTTGTCTTTCTCTACAGTGTTTAGCCTATCAATATATTGATCCGTTGGTAGCTATATATTGGTCATTTTTTTCTTTTCATCGTTCTAATTATTTAAAGCTTATCTAACATTTATTTCTTAGTTGTTTTTAGTTTTATTTCTTTGTTTTCATGTGTATTTGGTTATCTAATCAACTCACAAACTTCTTTCTTGTTTAGTTGGCTTAACTAAGCATGCAAGTGTTGTGTTTTTGCTCACCCATGTGACAAAACCAACACAACAGATTGGTGACCATATTGGGGATCGGTATCAAAGTCCTCCCTATTTAAGTCTTGAGAGCACTTCTTTTTTATTTTTTTGATATGCAGGTACCAAACCGGCCTAGCCCAACCTTCCAAAGTCAAAATTCAGAGCCAAGGGAAGAGTATTTCACTTGGAAATTTATTCCCTGACGCGTGGCAGGAAGTGTGTGGCTTTCAAGGCCCACAGACATGCACTGTGCACATGCCAGACCTCTTTCCTCTGTGCACTCTTCGCACTCTGCGAGCCTGTCAGAACTGTAGCCCATGTGTTGGCGACGGAAGTCACTCCTGGATTGCAGTAGGAGAAGAGCCCGACGCCCATCAGTTTATGTCACGATTTTTTTTAAAGGGGTGATCGAATGTGAGTGAACTCATAACAATATCATTTAACTTAGAAAACTAGGCCAGAAATGCACAGGGAAGTGAGGGCCATAACTAACTTCAGTCATAAATTTGAGTTAAAGCGAGAGTAGAGGGAAGACTAGGGAGAAAAGAGAGGAGACTGCTCTGGGCATCAGGCCTTCCAGCAACTCGGGAGAGAAAAACGAGACACTAAAATGTGCCTAAACGACACAGTGATAACTGCACACTGATCAAACCTATCATACTATTCAACTAAAACCATTCGACTGGATCCTCAAAGTCCGAATCATTCAGTGTAAGATGAAAAAGGCAACATGGGAGACTGCTTAAGACTGGTGCAGAGATTGCAGTGACCAACCATACATCATCCTACAATATGCAACCCTCGACTGGATCCTCCAATCCCGAGTGTTTTAAACAGCTAACAAACAAAATAAAAAGGAAAGAAAAGTTGACTTCCATTAATTTGACAGTCTCAAATCAAAATACATAACCAGAGCTTCCTCAGAAACTTTACAGTCAGGAGCGCAACTCAACCATCGATACTAAACAAAATGGCAAAAATGCCTACATATACTTGGAGCTGACTCGGGCGCTGAAGGTGCAATCATATCATGAATTCAATGCTTGACGTTGAGGAGCTTCTCTGTCAGGCGGTGCATGCAGATGTTGGGCAAACTGCCCATGCAGTCATTTTTCAGACGCAATCTCTGTCAGGATGGACTGTCAGTCCGCCTCTACATTTGGTCCTTTCCTGGCCTTCTATTTATGGAAGAAGAAGATGTTCAACCACCATCAACTACCACAATAACTACTTCCTTGGGATTGGGAATGGCCTCGGTCAACTCTGTACTCGGACGACGTGGCGACTTTTCTTTGGATGATGCTTCATTGGACTGCTACGAGGGGACCCCTATGGAGGACGTGGATGAGGGTGAGATGAGAGGTGCTAAGCTGGAAGCACTAGGTGGCGAAGAAACGGAGGCTGTGACACGAGATGATGAGGTGATGTACCGCGAGAAGGTGACAATGAGGCCGCAATGCGACAGGTTGGGGAAGGAGGACACAACACAGGTTGAAGTGGCGTGGAGTATGGAGGTACAAGTGTTAGGGGGTAAGAGGGTCTAAGGGGAATGGATCATGACAATGGGGAGAGTGGAGGACGGGTATGTGGTAGCGAAAGGTAGAAGAGGAGCGGAAGATGTGATAGGGGAAGACACATGGCGGAAGGCGGTAAGCAGAGGGAGTAGGAGATGTGACAAAATGGGGCCCGCTTTAAACCATCNGGGGGGGGGGTTCAGAACCCATTCTCAGTCGCAGATCCAGGCGCCCGAATCTTAGCCGCTCAAACTTGCACACTCAATTCTGGATCCCCCCCCCTCCGCCTTAAAGGTAGAATGGCAAGGGGGGTCTGGAATCCAACCTCGACCATAGATCTGGGCGCACAAATCCCGGCTACACAGATTTTCCCGTTTCTTAATGAATGCGCATTTGCGCCCGAAACTTAGGATAAGTGGGTTTTTCAACCCATTGCTTTGCATTTACCTCTCCAAGGCCCAAACCATCGAGGATCACACCCCTATACAAGAAATGTTGCTAACACCATGCATAAGTTCAATTTTTTTCAAATTGCAAGGGTTTTTATGAATGGTTTGAGCGCCCCTAGCCTTTAGATTTTTATTTTCCTGGACTTTGTAAAGCAACTACACTTCACTTGGAGTCCTTTCTCACAAGAAAGGTTAGCTAACATAAGCACATAGGGGTAAAAAGAATCATTGTTATTTTCTTTTTCTTTATTGCCACATGGATGGCTCATTTGGCATTTAAAATTTTGAGTTGAAGTTATTGCTTTTTCAAAAACACAATCAATTAAATTGGGACTAGAAATCAATTTTAACCCTCAAGTATGCTCTTCCTCCACACCCTAGTGTGATCTCGGGAATCAAAAATGGTGGTTGAAAGGACATTTCATCTCCCTTAACAAATCAATAGGAGAGGACAAAGCCCCCCTGGGTTCCTCTTAGTTTTGGAAATCATCTTAAATCTTTATAAGGGCCCATACATGCCCACATGTTTGCAATCTTAGGATAGTTTCTAAAAAGATTTATTAGTTTAGATAACACTCTAGAAAAGTTTAAAAGATCAAAGTAATGGGCCCATACATGCCCACATGTCTACAATTCTAGGATAGTTTCTAAAAGATTTCTTAGTTTAGACAACATTCTAGGGAGTTTAAACGATCAAGGACCTATATGTCCACATTGTTAGTTCTTTAGGGATTTAAATATTCCACAAGGTTATACCAAAGAAATATAGTAAGCTAGGTAATAATATTTGTAAGGACCACAGGAAGTCCACATACTGCAATCTTACACTTAACTTATTAAAAATATTTTGCATTTTTCACTTTCTTGCACACAAATCCACTCCTCACACACATAATTTCCATTAGAATAATGGAGGTTGAAGTAGGATTTCTTCAAAGGAATTCCAAAATATATGACTACTTCTTTGGAAATTATCCACACCAAATTAATTGAAACGAGATTGGTCCATGACCCCAATCTCTCAACCACCACATCTAAAAAAATTCTAAGAACGCACTAAATTTTCCTCCATGGGAGGTGCCAAAAGAAATTTTTATTCTAGGTAGGATCTCGGGGGTAGGCATCTAAATAACCCCCCGTTATCAGGTTCTCACATTTTGAAACAATAGAAGTTGAGAATAAGGATCCTTCAAATTCTATAAGTCAAGTGTTTCTATACCATAGGCAGGGAGATACCCATGAAGGGTCGAAGGCCGAGGTCTGGTTGTTCTGGGCATCCCTCCTTGAGTCACCCAATTCTTGTGAGGGCATCCATCCCGTGACCCATTTCTTAGGCCAAAAATCTTAATTTTTCACTCTGACCGAGGTACTTAGTAGCCAAACATAGGATATCTACCCAGGTGGTGGTTGTGGGTTGCAACCGTACCTTGATCAGATTTTGTGTGGCTATTGGGAAATATCGCCAGCTCTTTTGGCATATGCACCCTCTACCCCTCATTATAACTAATTACTTCAACCTTCACTATTTCCTCTTCTAGTAGCTTCATACCCCACTACTGAGTAATATTGGAAGGCCCAATGCTAAATCAAGAGGAAGGATGATAAGTCTTTTAGGACACGAGATTTTTGTTATTGTTCCCCCACGTGGAAAAAATCCACCTATCCACATGCTTGTTTATTTTACAATTGATTTATGTATGATGTTCATTTGATTACATGCAATTGTGAGTTATATTATGCTGTGAAGGTCAAAAATATACAAAGTTCTTGTTCATTTATTTCTCTCTTGTCACCATTTGTACACATTCACTTTGCTAGTTGGAAACCATAGGGGAACCACAGAATCCTTGTCGTTCTAGATGCTTGCAAAATCTCCCTCCTATTCTAGGACGAGTCCCTTGTCTTTCCAACTCACTAGCTCAACCATCTCACACCCCAGTGAGTGCCACTATTTTGGGATCAGCTTTACTTGGTTCCACTTTGCTTGGGTCAAATACCCAAGGTCATCCATCTATTAGTTATGCTTCACAAGGAGGCGGGAGTCAAACTTCTTCTCAAGGAAGAAGTACAAACCCACCAACTCCCTCTCAAGGGACAGGCCCATTACCTAGACACACAATGGCTGAAACTAATCCTCCGCCGAATCTCTCTATGCCATACTTAGCATCCCTAACATTCTTGATTTAACCAAACTCATGAATGATCCCATTTTGCATGATGCCACTTGGCCCAATATGCCTACCAAATTGCCTTCAGACATTCCAAAGTTTGAAGGAAAACCAAGGGAAGATCCTTCCAACCATGTTATGACCTTCCACGTATGGTGCTCTCCAAATAGCATCATGGATGATTCCATCGGCTTAAGGTTATTTCAAATAACTCTCACTGGTTCATCAGCCAAATGGTATGTGGACGAAAAATTAGGGTCCCATGTGACTTTTGAATCATTGGCCAAGGCCATTTTGTCCTTTTTCCAATTACCAGTTCATCATGACATTGGTTTACAACTTCTATCTGAGTTCAAACAAACCACTTATATCCATATAGTCGACCACATCCATGAATGGTGACGGCGACGTAGTTTGTGTAAAGCAAAAACCACCAAAGAACAACGTCTCGATTGGTTTCTCAAATAACTCATCTATGTTATTGCCAAGGATGTAGCATCCACTTTCCCTCAATTAGAAGAGGAAGCCAACAGCAAGGCCCAACAGTTTGACCTCATCTATGCTCAATCAGGTTACTTGTACACAGTATTTTCTGATGCACCCAGACCCATACCATTTGGTCAGGAAAAACCTGGGATTTTCCATGCTGCGGATGGCTTGATTGGTTCTATGACCCACCTAAACCCTTACGACCACCCATCACCTAGTTATGGTGCACATCAATATCCGCAACCATATGGAGGGACATCATATTACCCTCCTCCCACTCACCAACAATGATATCCTGTTGCTACCCCTCCACCATTGGGTGGACCCCCACCGGTACCCATGATGCTTCCGGTCTCTCAACCAAGTATGATTTCACCCTTAACCCCCACATATAACCCCACTAGTAGTGGAAGTGCTTCAACTTCCTACACGCCATATGGATCGTCTCCACAAAACAATCCATATTTTCCTTTTCCTGGTCCTCCCCAGCCGGTTGCTCCTCCACCAGGACAACCACATGCCAACGTTAATTTGTTCAACCTTCTCTTGTTCAATAGGTTCATAATTTTGAACAATTGAATATTAAAAACCCATCTCACCAGCCGAATAATGCCAAAAATAAAGAGAAAAACTGAAACAATAACAACCCAGGACTAGGAGGAAATAACCCCCAACAAAATTGTCCTGTTGGGGGAAATCAGAATCAAGGAAACCAAAACCCCCAAGCAGGCAACAATAACAATCAACCATGACAAGGGAAGAACAATAACCTCATAACTAACTTCCCTTACACTCTATGTGGTGAGTATGGACATTATACACACCACTGCCCCCAAATTGTCGATTTCAAACGAATGAAAGAATCAATGAACACTCAACGCCCTCCAGCGTTGCCTACCCCTCAGCAGGCCCCACAACATTATTTTCAACCACCACCTCTGGTCATTTTGCAAAACCCTATTCCACACCAAGGTGTGATGAATACCCAACAAGAGATCATCCCGGCCCCACCACAAATGGGGCAATTTCAAAACCCAAGTCCTAATCAACCTGGAAATTCGATGGATCATAATATCCTCCTTACCAGTGAAGAAGAGATTCTTCTGAAAACACGCAGTTGTCAATACGGAGTCCCTCCTAACTCTACCCCAACCACCTCAGAAGAAGCTTCAGCTACAAATTGACAACCATTAATGATTCCATGCCCTAACACTGAACCAAACACTCGTATACCCTGCATGCCTTTACAATGAAATGTACATAACCCTCATGCTAGGGCAGCCCAAAACTATAGTCTGATCGATGACTTAGCACAGTCTCCGGCAACCATGTCTACGTTGGAGGTCCTCCAAACCTGTCCATCACAATGAAAATCCTTTCTTTCTTCCTTGGGGGCAGTTGACCCAACTGATACTAAACTCATCTCCTTTGATCTAGAGAGTGGAGAACCATGCCTCCCCGCCCTGGTAGCTTTCCAGATACCAGTTAAGATACGGAACATCATAGTTCATCAGTGCATCCACATGCATCATGTCCAAAGTAGAATGGAAGAAACTCGGCTCACCTAAGCTAGTACCATCTGTCATCACCCTGAGAGCCTATGACGGTTGAACATCATCCCCTAAAAAGCTCTTTCAAAATGTCCCCGTCGAATTTGGGGGGAAAACCATCCTAATTGACATTGAAGTTATCGACGCCCCACTTGATTACAATATCTTGTTCAGGTGTAGCTACATGTATGCTATGAAGGTGTTAGCCTCTTCTGTGTTTCGTACGATGATGTTCCTCCGTAATGGGAAAATCGTCACCATCGACCAACTTACACATTACGAGCCTAATCATTCTGCCAACATTGATAACATTCTCCCCCTTGTCTGCACTAGCTCAGATAATTTTTCAGTCATCGACATGGGTCCTGGAATATTCAAGGACCCATCCTTGTTGGGGGAATATCATGGAGCACCGCCTCTCCTACACCCGTCTATCTCGGCACAAGTATGTGTAGTGTCTTCTAATGGAACCGATATCGGAGACAATACTCCTCTCATTGAGGCCCCTCCCCACATCAGAGTTCCACCAGTTGAAGAACTATTACCTCGGGAATTTTATGAGAACCCCACTACACCACTTATCCCAGATTTTCCCCCCCTCCAAGGGAAAATCCCAATTTGGGAGACAGTCCCCCAAAACATTACCCATATTCCCTTTTTCTACCCCCCACCTGGAGTCCAGACATTCCAGGTAGCTACTACTCTCACCCTTCCAAACATGGTTCTCTCCATCCCTGTATGGTATATTCATCCCCCCGATATGGTTCCTACACCATCTCTCCCTCCTCAACCAAAGGGATTACTGATGCAGATCCCAGCACATGCTCCTGCCACACCACCCCCACCCCTAACTAGTAGCAACACCACCACCACTGGGGGCAGACGAAGGAAGAACAATCCCATAGCTTCACTTCCTCCCTAATCTCAACCCCCTTGTGCACTATGCGAAAGAGAAGGACACCCCACGAACAGATTTCCTACTCTTCTCGAGTTGCGCAATATTATCCAGCTCCCTAAAGCAACCCCATTACTTGCCACTCCAACAAGTACATCCACTACTAATACGGAGTCCTTAACCACACGCAAGAAGGGGCTACGAACCAATTATGTGTGTGCCATATGTTCAGAATATGGCCATTATACTCACCATTACCCAACTCTACCTCAATTTCGCCAAACATTAGTTGCAGTATGCCATACCTCTCATCTTAAGCCCTCTCGGGCACTCTGTACGGAGACTCACATTATTGACATTCGTTATATGTCGTCGTTAGTCCTCGAGCAAACAAGGTACCATCCACAGTATCATGACATTTGGTTTATGTTCAGTGGGCCATCACACCATGTACATGATATCCCTTCTTTGTCCTCACCACTTGAGAACAATAACACTTACCCATTGAAAATTCCCCATATCATCTCCCAGGATCCCCTGTATTCTCGCATTTTCCACTGCGATGAAGATATCTTGGAGGAACTCACTACACCTGATTTCCCATGGAATGTGCTCCATCATCAAGAACTTTTCCTTTCACAAGAGGCCTTTCATCCTCCTACCCAAGCCTCCCTATGATCCAGGTGGATATCGGTGGCCACCCACCTTTTCCGACTGGCTCAAAACAATTTTCTGGCAATTTTGGCAATTTACTATTTTTAGCAGGTTTTAACTTCTGGGGCCATTTTGAGGGCCTAAATGAAGGTTTTTTGAGATAGAGGTTCTCAATGATAGCCAAAGGCATGATTGAGCCCCCAAAATGAATCTCCTCGACGATACCTTTCCAACGAGCTATC
>ML800044.1:177898-219310 GCA_009831015.1 Picea engelmannii
GCAAAAGTTACGACCCCGGGAAGTTGATGTACTAACTTACCCAAACGGGGCCCACATGACTTTTGGCGCTTCATCTCCTAGGGTTAGGTTTTTGGATGTCTATGACTTTTGGCATTCTCATCTATTGTAAAAAGTCCTCTAGAGCCTCATTGTAATCATCTTCTCACGGATGCGAGTAGAAGTCACATCTCTTCTCAGAGATAAGCTACCAGCGCCCTAGCTAGTTTATTTCCATTCTGTCTGTAAGCATATTTCAGTCATTTGTTATTAATGAAATGAAGTCTTATTTCCGCTGCATCTCTACGTTTATGTGTATTTCTGTATTTCATTATGTTCCTACATAAATCCGGATCACCCTATGCGCAATCGAAACCAAGGATTCCATTCCTTCAGGGCATATTGACTGGTTCAAAAACCCTATCCATGCCCTAGATGATTTTGAAGAAGGAAACATGGCCAATATCTCCCCCATCGCCAAAATTGGCATTTCCATTAAACCTGGCATCATAGAAGAAATCACCATTGGCATCGCATGCTCCCCTGAAGAAATCATTGCTTACAAAGCTCTCTTTCAAGAATACCGAGATATTTTTTCCTGGTCATATATGGAGATGCATGGCCTCGATCCTTCTATAGTCAAACATCGAATCGACAAATGGCCGGATATCACCCTTGTTCATCAAAAGAAACGCCCCTCCACCCATCCAAAGCTACAGCTATCAAAGCCGAAATTGACAATTTTTGCGTTGTCGGGTTCATTTACCCCTGTACGGCCCTCCGTACAACCCCTAGCTAACATCCATCAAATTCACACAATGCCGGATGATAAGGTCACTAACCTGTCTCTCGCAACTCCCGGATCGGTAGCCTCACACTCCCGTAATCTCGAAATCTCCTCACAACTCTCTCGTCAGATCAACAATAGTGAAAGGTACAAATGAGGTGGCATTGTGGGCCCACCATCCATATATAGCCCCTTTTTCCCAACTTCCACACTCTGTTACAGGATCCCAGAGCCTTCATTTTTTTATCTATTCTCAACCATGAGATCTTGATCCATCCATCTACATATTCACATTCTTCGGGTTATCATCTGCACTTTTCCCCGAAGGAGAATTTTTCTCATGCCACGTTCAGGTATGCATGCTCACTTTTAGTTTTATCAAATAGTTGTTATATGTCCTTTATCATCATATATTGTTCACGTCGGGTATTTGGTTTTTATGTGTGCGGATACTTTTTCAGCAATCTTACAATCCCTTCATGTATATATACAAGATTGGCATGTAGTTACTCCCTCTGTAAACAATTTCATATCCCAGTCACAACCTCTGACATTTACCTTTAGGGTCCCTACACTTGGCTCTGCAATATCTTCACTTCTACCAAATTTTGGTTCTGTCATCCGATAGCACTCTCCCCCACATGAGTTTTCCCATTAATAGTTCCCCTTGGCAACTTGACACTCGTGTTGATTTCACCCCCTAAGTATGGGAGTCTTGATAGTATTACGCACTTCCAAGAATGAACCCCATACTTCTTCTCATCATATTTCTAACCTTCCTAATGGACTCCCGGGTCATATCATATCGGTTCTACTCACTGCATCTTCGCAGTTTCATTATCCTCCATCTCATCCACCATCAGTTTTCCCATCTACAAATTTTCGTCCATCCATTTACCTAATATAGAAACCCACCCATGGGGCCCCCACCCTCCACCAGTTCTCTTTCACAACTTGTGCTCTAGATGGGCCAAGCCATCTTTCACTGGGGCACATGTTTCTGTATCTGTATACTCAACCCAAATTATTCTTTATTTCTTTAGTAATTGTATAAAGCCTTTGTTTCCATCATATACATAGTTTTTTCCTTGTCATCCTCGATGGCCCTCTTTTACCCGACAAAGCAACCCATGTCGCCCTTGGTTGGGGCATTCACCATTTTTTACATATCGACATCATTAAAAAACCCCGATTATCCCAAGTCTTTGTACCCACGATCTCTGAGTTTTCCCACTTTGCTAGCCTCTGGCACAATTTAACCCCATATCTAGTCATACCCCTGACACTAGATCTAGTTTTACGGTTGCTGCCAATCATCGTTCAAACCCCCAACCAAGGGCAGTCTCGAGTCCCACAGCATCTTGACTTTGTTCATGTTACTCGTCAGTACCTGATCTCATCTATTACTCAGTGGATTTCAAGGAGCCCCTTGCTTCTTAGCGTCCTGTCTCACTTCATGTCGACATCAACACAGTTTCCAAAAGGGTGGCAATATCTTGACTCTCATTACCTTTTCAATGAGGAGTCTCACATGGCATAGAAAGAATCATCATTGCTTTATGATTTTATTGACCCCCATAACATTCAACTTCAGCAAAATCTCATGTTAAGGTGGGTCTTACTATGCGATTATTGCAGTTGTTTCATACCAGCTGAAGACCTCTGAAGTTAATAGGCCATCAAAGCCTACGAGTCATAGACAATTCTTACAGTCATCCTTGACTCACTTCAAAGCTCGTTCACCATTCAGAACTGTCATCTGTCGTTATCAATCACCCCTGAGGGTGCTGCAGTTATCTACATCAGCATCCATCCTCAGCTCCAGTCCCACATTTTGGTTTCATGACACGAGCATGGGGCATGCCCGCCTCGTTTGTACATAGATTTTATTTTTCCCTAGAGAAAGGTTTGGGTCCCATAGTTTTCCCTCTCTCTTCAGCGGATCACTCTTGCAGTTCCTCTCTTCACTCTTCCTTATAATGGCACTCTCATCAAAAGAAACATTGATGTATTTTGGCTATACGTATGCTCCTAATCTCACACATCAGGGGGCATCTTTTATCACTGAAAAATCATCCACAACATTGCACACAATGGTTAAAGAAAGACATCAATGCCATCAACAATTAGTCCACCTACAACACCAAAATCCATCAAAGGAAAAAATATATATACTTGGTTCAAAAAATCAAAGTGCGCAAAATCACCAAAGGAAGTGCACGCACAGTGCATAGAATGCAAAAGCTAACACAAACCTCAGTGTGCACTGTGCGCAAGATGCGTGACTGTCTACGATAAAAGTCGCACACTTCCATGAACGACATATTTATGAATCTTTTCAGCATCTCAACCACTTCTATTCCAACCCCCAACACGATTTGACACTCATATCTGAGCGAAATCTAGCTTTGAGGCTAGTCAAGGGCTAGGAAGTGCCCTAAAAGGCCCCTTGCTCACACTCTGAACCAATTATATCTTGCCATGGATGAATGCTATAAATATGTGCCATGGGTGTGCTAGAAAAATAAGAATTTCAAGGTATTGTTATGTTGCAATAATTCTTCTTTGAGAATCCTCTTTTCTCTTGGAATCATTCAAGCACCATTGCAAGGGCCATTCCACTCACCTCTTGAGGGAATTGGCGTTGTATTTCTTCACCATTGTCACTTTCCATTGCATGAAGAGAATATCTCTCTATTAGGGAACTCAAGAGCCCTCCCAAGGAGGAAGAGGGGACTCATAAGTACATTCCTTTCTCTATGGTGTTTAGCCTATCAATATATTGATCCATTGGTAGCTATATATTGGTCATTTTTTTCTATTCATGGTTCTAGTTCTTTCAAGCTTCTCTAACATTCATTTCTTAGTTGTTTTTAGTTTTATTTATTTGTTTTCATTTATATTTGGTTATCTAATCAACTCGCAAGATTCTGTCTTCTTTAGCTGGCTTAACTAAGCATGCAAGTGTTGTGTTTTTGCTCACCCATGTGACAAAACCAACACAACACTAGGATTCATATTATCCATTGAAATGGAGGATAAGAAGTGTGATTTCATGTCAAGCATACAAAAATAAAATGGATTATATGCTAAAGGTATTGACTGAGAATCATGATTCGGCATATCAAAAGGAAATACCAAAGGATTCATTCACATGGGCCGATCAGAGCTCACGGGTTGGGAAACACTAGATGAGGGAGCTTTTGGCACCCACATCATTGAGGATAAGGGATTCAAGGGGACCCCACTAATCACATAGGGTAAGGGAGTCGAAGGACTTCCTGAAACATTCATATCTGACTCAGTGCTCATGGTAGGATGATCATGAGCCTGGGAGGTGGAGGTATATGCACCATGCTTATTATCTCTACACCTTTTAGAAGGTGGATTCGGTAAAGGATCAAGATGTGGTGGTAACTTCAAAATATGAAGAGATCGGCGAGGAGGATGGTCTTTCTCCATGATGAATCATAACTCGAGATATAATACAAAATCCTAAGGCCAACTAATAATCAGAGAGCACACTCCTAAATAAAGAAAAAGGTCAATGCACACAAACATGATATAATGGTTGAAAGGGACCTCCCGAACTAAAGTAGGTATAACTCACCCAAGAGGGGCCTGAGACTCAAAAAAAATAGATTGGATGTGTTAGAATCAGTTATAAAGACCCTCATAAGCTTCACAACGCAATCGCTCAGATCCTTCTAAAGAGGAAATCCTCCATAAAGTCTGTGTGGTGTCTGATCCCTATCTGACTCAAGGTACCTGCAGAATAACCTCTGCAATCAACCTATGTGGCTACCTATGTCAAGAAACTAAATTCACCATGATATAACCAATTCTCAGGTGAGTATTTCCAGTACGGTCAGTTATCACATGAAGTTATTAAGGGTCACATGTAGTTGTTATGGGTCAATTCATTATTAGATTTTTGAAGTTTTGTGGAAAGTATCATGATTACACCCTATCTGGAGACATTTGCATGCTTATACACCTTTGGCTAAATTTTTTTGGTATTTTGGGCTAAAACTGCACAAATCAGACAGCTATAGGACATTTCGTAGCACCTGGCGCTGAGAAATGATTTACACAAACAGGGGCTATGGAATTTCCTGTAGAAAGTATTGTTACAGATTTGATCATAAAACCAAAATGGCGAAGTGGGTTTCTCTGAAATTTTTTGTTGAGAAAGATGATATCCTTGTTGACTTTCTGACCAAATTTCATCCTGACCTAGTTTGGAATTTGAAAGAAACAATTAAAACACCAATGCACTGTGAAATGTGTTGCAAATTCTTTGTTTTGCATATTTGATTGGATATTCGCCTTGTTGGGAGGTTGCCACCTGACAAGGAGGGTTCGAATGACTTCGCATGGATCATTTGGATGTTAGGGACACATGCACCTAATTTTTAGCTCCATTAAAGACCTCATGCAATGAGTTGGAAACAATTTATTTATGACTTCCAACAATTTCCTGAAAATTAGCAGTTTGTTGGATTTTTGTCTCTTTGACTCTTGCCACCTATCTCCGAGGCCTAGAAACCAATGGAAGAGATGGGATTCAACCTCCTAAGGATATTTTGATGTTATTTTATATTTAAGAGAGGAGGGAGCTCTTGGATAAGGGTTGGATTCATGATCCAAGAGAGGAGAGATCTAGAGGAGCAGTTGAGTTGCTAATTTGTAAGCTTGAGGGCATGTGTTGTAGGCATTTTTGCCATTAGAGATTCATGAAAGTTGTGATACCAAACTGTTTTTCTCTTGTTTCCATTCATTCTTATCATCTTGTTTGAGTAATATTTATATATTTTGAAGATCAAAAGCTGCATTTGGTTAATGAATTCATGAATTGCAAAGGATTTGTGGTAATTGCGTGTTAATCATAGATTATTGTTCAAGCACTCTTTAATATATATTACGTAAAGGATCTATGTTATGTGGATATTTTTCTCTTTGTTTACCTTCTATTCTTCTTTTCATCTTTGCATAATCATTTTGTCTAGTAGGCAGCTTGATTTCCTTTTATATGTAGGATGTTATAACTCCATGCCCAATGGAATGTATTTGCAGTAGTCTGATGGCCTCCTTTTTACTCTTCTCTTGTTGATCCACCTATTCAAACTATTTTAATCCATTTACATTTCTATGTTACCAAGGTTAATCTCATTTGCAGTCTGTGACTCTTGGAGTGATAACATAAATGGCATTGTTGTCGGGGAACGAAGTGTGAAGCTAACTTCCCTGGGAGAATGACATAGATCTAGCTCTTGATGGTAGACAAGAGAAGGACACAAAAATCAATTGTAATTATCTACCTGGCGACTCCATAATCAAAGACTCCACTGGGGAGGATCCTGTTGACAGAAAGATGACCATACGAAAGGAGATGACCAGGTATCAACTTATGAGATTTCTCCATGAACTCTTGTTTTTCTTTATCAGCTCATTTATCTCCTTCCCTTTACGTATAAAGAGGATTAACCGTTGCTTTGTCTATTCGAATGATCATAAGCCTCCCTTTATATATCCATCCTTAGAAAAAGAATACCTTCCTTCTGCATGTGTTGCATATGTTAATCTTGTATCCTCACCTCGGCCTATTCATAAGGATGAGCTTTGTATTCAAATCCCTCCTGAATTTGATCACCCTTGTAACCTTGAGGAGGTTGAAACTGATTCAAAGCTCAGATCTCATTACCTTCTACTATTAATGTTGAACCTTGTCATCAGCTTGTTAAACCTCATATTCAGCCCACTAGTTTTCAAACTAGAATCATAGACAAGATGTTTAAACCTTTAAGGGTGCCATATCACCTTCATCATTATCCTCTTGATTTATTTGAGTATCTTCCTCGGTTTTCTGGAGAGGATAATGTTACAGCTAAGAGGTATTTGGAATCCTTTGAGAACTTTGTTGATCAGTTTGAGATAGTATATGATGATGTTACAATGAGGTTGTTCTCCAAATATTTGTTTGGATATGTTGTTGTGTGGTTTAAAGGTTTGGGAGTCAATTCCATTGGTTCTTGGATCGAGCTATGCAATGGATGTTTAAAGTGTTGGGGTGAGAACAAGTCCCTTAATCAGTACTTGGCTGATTTTAATGCTTTGAGGAGAGGGGAAGAGGAAGCCTTGGCTATCTTCAACGGGAGGTTTTACAGTGTTTATCATAGCATGCCAGTGGAAATCCAACCTTCTGAGGTTGCTTCCATGATGTACTATGTAATAGCTCAGCTTTCAAATCTTGTCCTTCTCCTGGGAGAAAGGAAAGATTCATCTTTAAGAAGGTTGTTTGAGGACACTAAAGCAGTTGAAGAGAACATACGGGCTTGCCAGAGGATTCGAGATCAAGCATACTTTGAAAATCCGCTTGCACAAGAGGAGCAGCAAGAATACTGTCAGTATATTTCATATTTGCAGCAAAAAGACATTGAGTATGAATCAAATTTCAAACAACAACAATAATGTAAGTATGGTTTACATTTGGAACAGAATTCTTCAGTATATTCAGATTTTTCTATGGACGGGGATGCATGTCCAACTTATGATCAGTTTTCAAAACATGTTCAGCATATTATAACTGATGATTGCATAGATAATTATATGTTCTTGGATGATCATTATCAGTGTGATTTAAAACCTGTTGTACCATTATCTTGTGATCATCATGCTAAAAACGAAGAGACTGCAATTGTTGATGATCAAGAGTTGATTTCGAAAGAACAAGAAGGTTATCTATTTGCAAGCAAAAAGGCATTTATGGATCAACAATTATTTTCTGTGGATCAGCCTACTTCTGATATTGGTTTTAAGGATCCATTTGCAACCTTGTTAGAGTCTTATGTTTCAGATTTTCTGAAAATTTCAAATTGCATTTTTTCACCGATACTCATGGGTGAGTATGGTTTTCTGAAGGAGTTTATGTTGTTGCTGCTATATTTTTGTTATTATTCATTGATCAGTGACATAGATGAGATCATTTCAGTCATCAAGTTACTTGAATGGTTACTATGGAAATTTTCTTTTACTTGACCAAGTTGCAATTTTGGTTAGGGTAGGGTAGCATAGGTAATAATCTCGCTTCCTGGGCCTTGCTTTCCTTCATTTTGTAGCGGGTTTTTCAGTTTTATTGAATAAGTGGTGGTATCAGAGGTTGGTTGCACAGATGACTCCATAGCCCAATAGTTAAGGCATTGGAGTTGCAACAATTCTTAGACCCTCACAAGGAGGACTCTATCCCCTGTGGAGCCAATGTTATCACATGAAGTTGTTAAGGGTCACATGTAGTTTTTATGGGTCAATTCATCCTTATATTTTTTAATTTTTGTGGAAAGTATCATGCTTACACCCTATCTGGAGACATCTACATGCTTATACACCTTTGGCTAAAGTTTTTAGGTATTTTGGGCTAAAAATGCACAAATATGATAGTTATAGGACATTTTGTAGCGGCGCTGTGAAAAGATCTACACAGACGGGCACTACAGAATGTGCTACAGAATTTACTGTAGCAGTTACTATTACAGATTTGATCATAAAACCAAAAAGGTGAAGTGGATTTCTCTGAAATTTTTTGTGGAGGAAGATGATATCCTTGTTGACTTTCTGACCAAATTTCAGCCTGACCCAGTTTGGAATTTGAAAGAAATAATTAAAACAACAGTGCATTGTGAAATGTGATGCAAATTCTTTGTTTTACATAGTTCATTGGACATTCTCTTTGTTAAGAGGTTTCCACCTGTCAAGGAGGGTTAGAATGACTTCTCATGGATTAGATAGGTGTCAAGGGACACCTGCACCTAAGTTTTAGCTCCATCAAAGACCTCATGCAGTGAGTTGGAAACAATTTATTTATGACTTCCAACAATTTCCTAAAAATTAACAGTTTGTTGGATTTTTGTCTCTTTGATTGTTGCCACCTATCTCCAAGGCATAGAATCCAATGGAAGAGATGGGATTCGAACTCCTAAGGATATTTTGATGTTATTTTATATTTAAGAGAGGAGGGAGCTCTTGGAGAAGGGTTGGATTCATGATCCAAGAGAGGAGAGATCTAGAGGAGCAGTTGAGTTGCTCATTTGTAAGCCTGAGGGCATGTGTTGTAGGCATTACTTCCATTAGAGATTCATGAAAGTTGTGATACCAGACTGTTTTTCTCTTGTTTCCATTCTTTCTTATCATCTTGCTTGAGTAATATTTACATATTTTGAAGATCAAAAGTTGTCTTTGGTTAATGAATTCATGAGCTGCAAAGGATTTGTGGTAATTGCTTGTTAATCATAGATTATTGTTCAAGCACTCTTTAATCTATATTACAAAAAGGATCTCTGTTATGTGGATATTCTTCTCTTTTTTTACCTTATATTCTTCTATCCATCTTTGCATAATCCTTTTGTCTGGTAGGCATCTTGATTGCCTTTGATCTGTAGGATGTTATAACTCCATGCCCAATGGAATGTATTTGCAGCAGTCTAATGCCCTCCTTTTTACTCTTCTCTTGTTGATCCACCTATTCAAACTATTTTAATCCATTTACATTTCTATGTTACCAAGCTTACTCACATTTGCAGTCTGGGAGTGACTCTTGGAGTGATAACACGGTCCACCTTATGGACAGGGTATCAAAGCCCCAAATCTCGAAAGCACTGCCTCTCACAGAGGTAAAGGCACTAGAAAGATGCCCAGATACAAATAGTACCCCAGAAATATCTCTGACACTAGGAAGGTATTAGAGGTCTATCTCTACAACCAACTTCGTGTGACCTCGTGCTTAACTTTGGTGTGAGCGGAGCCTCCTCGGGACACTAATTATACAATGGGTTTCACCACTTCTTAGTCAGACACATACGTTTAGTTTTATAGACTTGGAGGAGTTTACTCACAAAATCCTATTCCAAGGCCCTAGGTCCTATACTTTTTTGTGTACCCTGAAAAATAAAATCATTTATAATCAATTTTAATTATTCAGCATTAATTTGAATGGATTTTTCTTACTCAATAGGTGTGATCGTGAAACTGATGGTATTACGACTCAAAATATATAAGAAGAAGCAAATATAAAAAAATTGTTAAGTACTAGTCTTGAATTTCAAAGATATGGTATGCTTCTAAATGTTATTTCCACAAGGTAATCTCTACAATTTCAATGAAGTGCAATATTTCTGAATGTGTCAAAATCAATTCGAAGTAACCAAAAGTGCAAATGCCATAAGTAAAGTGCAAGTAAGCAAATATTTTTGTATTTTTGATATAATGAAAAGAAAATGCAAGGATTGAATAACAACGTCACAGGAAATCCCTACTGTGAGAAAAAAGAGACAAGCCAAGCAGGATACTAAGAAGCAACTACCAAGACTAGTATGCAAGGACAACAAATGAGAAAAATGACAAGAAAGGAGTTCACCCAAAAATTCAACAATAAAAAGGTTTCCTATCACTCTATAAGTACTTAACAGTCAAAATAGGGACCCAAGAAGACTCAGCAACCAGTAAAACTCATCCAGCAAACACCAAACTCAGCTAAAAAGACTTAAGAGATGATATATGTGACTGTTCAGGGAATAGGCATGTATATGCGCGCCATAAAGACAGACATCTCACTTATGTATGTGATTGTCAAAGGAAAACTCGTGTATGCCTAGGAAGACATGGCTTGGGAAAGGGTGAAGCCAAGAAACTCATATATAAGGAAAAATACAAGTTTTCAAGCAACAAGCGATAGAGAAACTCAAGCAAACAGAGAGCAAATCAAGGAGAAAAACACCCAATACCCCAAAAAAGGAGATATCCCTAGTGGAATCACCAATTCTATTATGAGGAAAATCTCTCTATGGCAAGGGAAAAACCAAAAAAAATGGAACAACACCCATAAATCAACTCTAATATCAAGTATGATATATAAATGAAATGCTAACAAGACAAGGCAAGAAGCCTACCGCGTCTGGACGTTTGAAGAAGACCATCGTTGAGCACGTGACCCAAAGCTTTATACATGTAACTTGTCCTCAACAACCAAGATGCATAAGTATGTGGTGATGATATACAATGTTAGCATATAAATTAGCACAATCCATTAAAACACATGACAAATATGCCCATGGAAAGTAATTCAAATATTTGCAAGATATCAATTGGATGAGAAAATAGTATTTCTATTAATGTAATCAATAGAAGTACATAGGTGACAAACTTCTGTAACGACACATATCAAAACTGAGAAACTAAGTCCCTCTAGCTGGGCCTCCACCACTTCAATCCTCCACAAAGGCAAGCTCACATGTAGGAGTCAATGAGGTTCTCCATCACAAGATAGGAAGATCTTGGGGGTTGAACACAAGTTCAGACTTTCAAGGACAAAGGGATGTAGACTCAATATGGAGTGAAATTTCTCCATAGTATCTTTGCTCTAAATGTTGATTTGTTTATTAAACAAGGCTTGGATATCGCTCAATTTATAGCCTTCAAATGGAACTGAAGGGTCGAGTCAGAGCGTTTCCAGTATATGTAAGGTCAAGGATCATGGATCTTGTGACATGGAATGGAAACCCGACATATTTTTAACTTTTGAGCACCAAACCCGATGTATGCGGGATGTAGTGGAGCAACCTGCGTATACGCTAGTTGTACAACTGGTAGGGCGCATATATGTACAAAAATGTGTATTTTTGGCTCTGGAGTGAACGAAAAGGGGTCTTCAACTATGCAGAGGGAAATGGAAGGTCATCTAACTTCTAAGCAAGATGCATGGAGTGAGAAAAAATATTCTATAACAACATCATCCCTTAAATTCCAAAAAGCATATTGATTATCCCCATCTCCTATAAAATTTCAAACAAATTTAAAGAGATGGTGAAAGGAAATTCAAGTGAGAAATGCAAGTATCTTCACCAGGGCTATGGACACTCATTGGAAGTGAAGCAAGGCTTGTGATGTCAAGGTGACTACACCATAGGCTATGGATGTTTTTTGGTAGTGTAGCAACACCATGAGAATGAGGAGGAATGTCAATGAGTATCTTTGCTATAATACTCAATTTAAATTAGTTTTATCATAAACGACTCTGTTTGGACCTAAATACTCTTTGAAATACTAAGGACTTGAAGCATAAAACATTAATTACAAATTTGACTCCAGAGCCAAAATTTAGATTTATATTACCATAAACAACTCCAAAGTAAAATTGAATGAGTGGAATCTTTTTATTTTTTTTTGGTCATATCCTATATAAACATGTTGAATTATGAAATTGGTAGTCATTCAATTTCTTCAATCATAGATTAATATTATAAGTGAGAAGAAATGTTTTTGTAATTTCATGGAGAAAACACCATTCGCTAGGACTATTTCATTAGTTTCTTGTAGAATAATAACTCCATAACCCAATAAAAGGCACTTGGTATGCATGTTCTTTAGTGTCTCGCAGGGAGACACAAACCCCAGATGGAGCTAGATGTTGTAACATAGTCCAAATTTTACAAATTTGGAATTTTCAATGATTTATAAGTTAGAATTGTAAAAAAAATAGTGGCATAAAAATAAAACAAAAAATATAAATATATAAATATATAAAATGATAAAAAAATATTTAGTTTAATTTTTTATGAAGTTTCTTTTTCATAGGATTTTTAGAATAGTTTTATTTTTAATAAAAAGAAGGTTATTTCTAAACCTTTATTATATAGTCTAAACCACATTTTAGTTTAGATATTGTTTAAATTTTAGTAATATCTTTTGCATTTTATATTATTATAAAGTTTTATTTTAATAAAACATGTTTATTTCTCGCAGATATTGATCGCCCCCAAATTGTCAAATAAATGGTCTATATTTGATTATGTCCCACCCACGTGCTCGACGTTTAACACAAGAGGGGGGCCGTAAAACTCTACCATAGTTAACCTCCTTTTGACGTGGCATTAATCCATCAATTGCAGCCCCTGGGAAGTTTGGTTAGTCTAACCACGCCCAACCCCCCTACAATAGACATGGAGATGACACGTATCCAACGTCACATCAGCCGACGGAAAAGATAAAAATTCAAAATTATTATTAGCTTTCCACCAATTACATAATGACGCGGATGCATTTCAAGAGATGAAAGGGAAAAGAGCCAAATGTTTAATTTATTTTGAATTTGTGAAGAATTCAAGCGCCCGATCAAGATTCTCTGCAAAGATTTGACATCATTACTCCAGCCCGATACTTTTCCTAGTCAACACCTTCCATAGGTAACTTTAAATCCTTCTTATCCTTTATGTTATCACTATCAAAATGAAAACATCCCAACCTACAGAAAGTAAGAAAAATGTAAACCACGTAGAAGAAGATCTCGTTGACATAGATAAGGATGTTTTCGATCATGTCTTGTCATTCGATCCCTTTGTGTTATACCAGCAACAAAACCAAGTTTTTCGAGATTTGGTCGACCATTATTATGCATAGGAATCCGGCCTCGCCAAATTCATAGTACTTTAGGTTTACCATTTTTGGGAATTTGTAGTGTGGTGCGCTAAATATTATGTCTCATCCAAGAGAGCCATTACTTCCACAACTGGGTCTCTTCTCGTCGAATTAAATGCTTAGACTACTAATAGATGTCCATTGAATCTCAATAGTGAGCCACTAAATGAGATAGTAGCAGCCAGATGTTTCATAGCGTTGGAATCAAAAGATAGGGTTACCCTGTTACAGTCATACCTCTATACAAATATTGATGTTCCTGGAGATAATGTTGCCCTTCAAAAAAATCTCATTCCTGAGACTTCGCAAAAAATCATTTCAATTATTTCTATGATTTTGGGAAAAAATAATGATTTAACATTTGATGCTTTTGTCTTAGGGATTATGGTTTCGATCTTCCCTATTACAACCAAACCCAACACTAAATTTAACTATGCCCAATTTCTAGCTAATCAAATTCATTACCATCTTTTTGAATTTGAGTCTCTTAGAAGCATCAGATACCAGTCTTACTTGGTCCACCTTTTTTTGTTCACACAAGTCTTTCATTTTATGCATCTAGGACTAAATATTGAAGATGTTCTTGGTAATCTAACCCCAGTTACTCACTAGACTTCTGTGATTATGAAGAAACCTTTGAATGTTGAATTTTCATAGTATGTGGATCAGTTTATGTCTAAATTCTACCAAATTATTCACAATTAGGTTCCTCTTAGAATATTTCTTGAGTGAAAAAAACTATTACAATTAAGCCCAGACAAAAGAGTAGGAGATTGGTATGTTTTTTAACATTATACTAAAATTGGGGTTTATGGTTGTCAAATTTCTCCCTTTTGCTTACCTGTTTTCGTGACTCCCATAATTTTCGCTCTTGAATATGTTAGGAAAATATTGAACTCCGATGAAATTCATTTTGTGCCAAATAAGTATAAGGTGACTTTTAAATTAAAGAAAGAAGTAGGTCCTTTCATTGTCAATACCAAATCAACACTACATGTAACAATAAATATGCTTTTGGCTCTGGGATTACAACAGGGAGAACCCTGAAATTATGACCCTCATGGCATAATTTCAGTAAAAAATAATTTCGCAAGAGCAGAGACCTTATCAACATCAACAAAAAGAGCCACTAGAGCTATTGGAAAACCAAGATAGTTGGAAAGATGTAATAAACATTTTGCAAATCCATGGTAAAGCATATGACCAGTCAACAAAATATCCAGAGCACAAACACCACAACAGTTTTAAAAGACATATAAAATGAAACATTCAAAGTCTTCCTTAGAGAATTCAGATACAGAGGAAGAAGGAACAACCAAAAAGAAGAAGTTAGAAGAAATTGAAGAAGAAGGAGATCCATAATTACTTGAAGAAATAGTGCCAAAGAAAAAGGGCCTTGTTGTGACTATAGAGGTGACATCTTCATACAGTCTCAAAGGTGTGATAGGTCAAAGTGAAATAGAGTCAGGGACTAGTGATCAATCGAAGCAATTAGACCAAGTTCAACAATTCATGAAAACTAGAAAGCCAGGTGCAAGCATCAAGAAGAATATGATTCCTAAAGTCTATGACCATCATGCTTATTAGACTAGAATGATCTCAGTTGTAGATTATGAGAAAAGGAGACTGAATATAGCAGTCATGGAACCAAAAGATCCAAAGAAAAAAAAAATAACAAACATCTATATTGATCTAAATAATGTACATCCTTTGGATAAATTTGACATGCATAGACAAACTGAAAAAATGATAAACCAAGATGATATGATAGCTAATCTTGGAATCAAGAAACTTCAAGCCATCAATGATAATCTTAGAACTCAGTTAAAGAATGAAAATTTGGCTACCAGGACTATACAGATAAGAGTGGAGGAGCTAGAACAATGCATAATAGAACTTGGATCCCATCCAAAAGATGATGCGTCCATAAAAGCACTAATGAAAGAAAAATACAAAGAAATCCAAATTTTGAAACAAAAGCTCAAAATACCAGGAATTGACCATGTACAAACTCCTAAACTCCATGCAATCCAGGCAGAGAATGATCAGCTTGTCAAGAAAATGGTAGATATGGGAGAGCATATGGAAATGTATGAAAAAGAAATTGAAAGTTTACAAGGAGGATATTCTTCTCTTCAAGCAGCAGAAACATCAAATCCAACAACTGGATTATCAAGGGCAATAGCAGATCTAAAACTGAAAGGTGTTGAAATTGAAATCCTAAAGAAAACAATCTCATAGCAGAAAAAAGAAATCAAAGACAAGGACAAAGTTATTTCATAATATTAGAAGCTAAAGGTTAAGATGTTAACTGATATGGAACAGATGAAGACTAAACTGTCAGGTAAGACATATTTCGTAGGAGCCAAGCAACTCATCTGGGATGAAATTATCAATGAAGTAGTCAGGCTTTGGGATTACTTCGAAATCATAGATGATGAAATGTTTCTAGTAGATGAAGAAGATGAGGTGATACATAAATCATTTCATGAATTGGGAACAAGCTCACAAGTAGCCACTCAAATCATAAAATTCCTTGATTCCAATTATAGAGAAACATTGTTGAGGAAAGGTGTTAATGATAGAACAACAATGGTGATGGAAACTGAAAGATTTTTAACAAAGAGGAATCTAATACAAATGCATGGCACTAAAAAGAAACGTGGAATCTTTTTCCAACAAATTTAAGAATTTAGTGAAAATGGGGTTACCTTCAGCCTGTGATAAATATGGAAAGTTATTGTCATATGAAAACTACAAAAAAAGTTTTTTCGTCATCATAGAAAAAGATGACAAGTTTCAGAATATGACCAATACTCTAAGAGGTCAAACCATTATTGACCTTCTCATAGATGACTTCTACCTTTTATGGCAGACAAAGAACTTATTCTCATATGCCCCTACATACGAAAAATACACTAAGTTGGATATTACATTCAGGCAAATGAAATCTTTCAGTTACTCTTCAGATGCGACTTGGAATCTTCTCCTCCAACTGTTGGCAGGGTGACTCATCAAAGAAGAAGAAAATTAGGAATTGACTCCTCCAGATGTCTTATTTCTAGGGAGTCAAATATTTTGTTGTATCTCAGTTTTCTAAAAGATAGGATCGAATAACCAGTTTTTGTTTCGACCTATCTTGTTTAAATGCTCATGAGAACTCAATGTAAAGAGATATTTTTTTGCCCAAGCTTAAGTTTTAATACAAATCTCTACAAGTTTTGAAGACTCAAACTTTTGTGTTTCAGATTATGTGATTTCTCTTTCTCTTTGTTACCTCCATGCTCTTAATTTCTTCTTAGATGTATCTACTTCCATGAATGTGATTACTTAGTACAACAAATACCATCATAACGTTGCAAAGGTACCACTAGAAGTTTCATATTTCTTCAAATATAGTGTGAGTATAAAAGAAGACATGTGCTTCTATTCCATTATTCCTTTTTTTTAATTAAAAAGAATTATTCTTTGTGTTCCAACTATATTATGGTTTAAAGATACATAAACATCACTTCTTCTTCATGAAAGTTAATTCATATTTATCAAAATATACATTACTCTAATTTTCAATTTGTTTTCTCTATATTATTGTTTCATTTTCTAAAGCTTTAATTATCTGAAACATAGAATGGTTTGCTTTCTCATCTTAAATCTTAAAATAAAGACTAAAGACACATGTCTAAATTAGCAACAAAAACACTATGTTTTAAGACACATCTTCTTAAAAATAAATCAATCAATCTAATGGATGCCTTAGCATAGATTCCTAACCAGAAACATCTCAAGGGTAACAACAGTCTATAGTGATAACCTCAATCTTGTTCATAATCAAACTGTGAAATGTGCTTTAATATCCAAAGATATTAATATTTCTAATTTTTTATATTTAAGGAATTTTACCTTTCTAATAACCTCTCAAATAACAGTCTTCCTCAACCCCAAAAACCCTCCCTTCCTTCTTCCATTAATTATCCATCCATGGTTATAAATTTATCATCTATTGATCTCGATCCTCCTTCCCTCCATATTCATGAAAAATGTTTTAATTTTGGCCTTGTCCCTCGGCATATCCCTTTGGAAGATATTATTTTCTCTATTGAACCCATAATGCATTACCTTCCCACACACAAAGTTGAAGAAATTAGGCAGGAGTGTGGAAGAATCCTTCATCTTTCCAAACCCCCTAAACTGAATCTAACTAAAGAAGAATCTCGGTCCATTTGTCGCCTTAATGATAACCCTGATATCATTATCTTAAAAGTTGACAAAGGTAATGCTACGATTATTATGAATACCTATGACTATGAATCTAAACTCCATGACCTTCTTTATTTTTCCTCGCATAAACCTTTTGATAAAAACCCAATTAATACGATAAGTATCATGATTACCAAAGCCATCAAATCTTCTTCCTTGGAGCCTAACATACAAAAATGTCTTATTCTTCATAACCCTCAAACCCCTAGGATCTATGGGAAACCTAAATTCATAAAAAATACAACCCCCCTAAGACCTATAGTAAGCGTCATAGGTGCTCCCACTCATGACCTCACTTGCTTTCTTGCTAACAAATCCTTCATCAGTAAAACTTTCTCCTTTATTAAAGATTCTTGCGATCTTATTAAAAAAACTCAAAATCTTCACCTTGATGAATTATGGTCAATTTTGATGTTGTTTATTTATTTAATAAAATTATTGTTCTGGAAGCCCTTGACTTGATCTCTAAACTGATCAACCCCAAAACTCTTAAATCTCATTTAAATTTGTCTCACTTCTACTTTCTTCACCTTTAAAGGGATTTGCTATGAACAAACTGAAGTTACAACCATAGGTGTCATGCAAGTGGGAATGTTCATTGGCACTAGATTATCCTTTTGTTTCAGTGAAATCGGCCCTGGAATGAGGCTAGGGCCTCATGGTCAAGTTGTTGGGCTTTGTGGGCTTGTGATGGGGTGTCACACCCATAAAAATGAATAAAATATTCTAATTAATTGTTGAGTTTAGAAGGGGTTCCTAAACTCACTCATTGGAATTGTGTATAAAGGAGAGATTATATTGTGTAGATCATGTGTGGAGACATGATGGAGATAGCATAAGTGAGTCTACACTTGTGCTAGGACGAGTGGTGATTTCAACAAAGGGAAATTCTGCTAGGGTGGAAAATATGGCCTAGGTTTGAGGACTCTTTATTTTCTAATCTTGGTAGTAAACATCACACTATACGTGTGGGAGAGAGAGGCAGCTATAGAAGGAAGAAAATCATACAAGTGCAGTGAGTCGTACGAAAGGGTTCATATAGGTTTTTGTGCATGTATGCAGGTTTCAATGGGAACAATCGCGTATGTACATAGGTTGCAGTGGGAACAGTTGCGTACATACGCAGGTTGCAGTGGTAATATTCATGTACATCTGTATAGAGCTTCCTAGGCAGGTGTAGGTCCGTACACGGCTTGTTACCCCCCCAACATGGCAATAAATAAGAAGATCATGTCTCAAGGCTCACAGGTAGAAGACATGGAGTGTCAAGAGCTAGATTGACTAGCACAGCCTCCCAGGGCCCCTCATATATTGACTTGAACCATTGGTCATCACCAGTAGCAGAGAAACATCCATTATATCTTCCTAGCCCCAAAGAACAACAAGTCTTGCTTCATGAGGTAATAAGTCCAATTTCATGGTAAGTGTCACTTTAATAATTGAATCATTTGAATATGTTGCAAAGACTCATTTCTTGATTACATAACGTTTGCTTGGAAATTATACCCTTTGCCTTATTTAACCTTGGTGGGTGTCATCACGTCCTAGTAAGTTGGTCACCCTCGGGAATGGGATGCTACTAGGGGGTTCCTTGAAGAGTCATCGTACCATACCCAATCATACTTATCACTTTTTGTACTTCTTCCATTTTGTCTCCTCATATTTTGAGTTTTAGGGCTTGTTGACCCAAGAAGGGCATGTACCTCATTTCATGGGAAGAAGGGGCCATAAGGCTCATAGGTGCCCTAGAAAAAACATCATGCATTAAATGCTTGCCCTAGGATCCCAAGAACAATGAAACGCTTCTCAAAAAATGAGGGACCCATAAAATAAATAACTAACTAATTAATCATGCAAACCAAGGTAGAGTCTTTGTGGGCTATACATTTCCTTTTAGTGCCCCTTATTGTCTTCAACTTGGAAAAGCATGTGAACCAAGGTAGAGCATATGTGGGCTATGTATTTCCTTTTAGTGCCCTGTTGATGGGTCTTAAATCCCTTTAGTTCAACAGTAGGAACCAAACCCGCCACCGAGGCCCAATTAGACTCTGCAGCGTTTAATAGTGGAATGGTTCTCCAGATCTTGCGATCCAGCCAATTAATCTATGGGCTTTATGTTTTCTTGTGAAGGTGTCTCCTTCAGTTTGGAATTCTCTTTTTGTATTTTCTCCTAGGTGGGATCGATATAATATGTAAGCTGATATAAACCAACTTGGCAACAACACAGGATTAAGTTTAACTACTAGAGAAGAGGTTGAGCTTGGGATAACCTGCTACTCAAGCATGCAGATGACAATTTTATAGCATAGGCCTAGTACTAATACGTTAACCATGTGAGCATCCAATTACTGTCTGAGATACTAATTATCAGAAAGAAAACACATATGCGATAAGATAATGGCAATCAAAATAATTCACCTACACTAATCATCCATCACATGATAACACAATGATTCATCTTCATCATTAAAGTAAAGAACAACAAAACATTGCACCAAATAACTTGACAATCGATTAAATAGCTCTTACTCATTACAGCATCATTCATTAAACTAGGAAATAGTTCTTCTCCACGTCCAATCACACATGCATTTGATGAAAATAACTTCATCTCTGGTCTAGAAGAACTTCTCTATTAACGGTAGCTCGGAAATAAATCTTGACAACCAAAAAGAAAGAGTTTCTTTCAAACCATCGACCCCTAACTAATTGATTGATGTTCTTATTTATAACATAAAATTCAACTGAAAATAATGACTAAGTGCAGATAAGTAAAGAAAAACTCACCACGTGTCATTCTCTCCAAACAGTTTTTCTAACACTCAACTCAAGATATCACTCGAAAATTTTCTCATATTCCGACCAACTAATGAACAGATCTTCGCAGGCATGGGCGCATGGAAATATGTGTTGTTCCATCAGAGCCACGTAAATTCTTCTGATCTCCACCACATGTGCCCGATACTTGACCAGACTAGTGTTTAACTATTGTAGCACAGTTTGAGCTCTGATCGGATGTTCCATAAATAATTGCACTTGTCTTGACGCTGCATCGGTCACGTTCTCTAGTTCTTCGGCCCATAATGAATCTTGCTTGGTGTGCGATTCGACTATGTTGCGCAAGTCGACGAAGTCGTCAGGTGTGCCTAAATCGGGGAGTCTGATATCCTTCATCACTTTGTTGATTTTACCCCAAAGGTTCTCGCATTTGGCCCACTCCTCTTGAATTTATCGATGTGGTTCCTGAGACATTTTATCTCAATACTCGATTGATCGCTTCATGCGATCAAGACTGCTTTTTCTCAACATCCAGATGTCATGTTCTTCTTTATCTCGGCCTTGTTAGACTGCATCAATGTATTCGATTCTCTCTACGGCTTGATGTGCCCTTTCATACCACCACTCCATATCCTTACACGCCGTGAGTGCCATGAGAGTGTCTTCTTGGAGCTCGGCTATATTCATAGTAAAAAGGTGTCGCTCGTTTGTAAACTTGTTGTAAGCCTCTTTGAACTCGCTTCTCGGGTATCCCGCGGCCCGAGTGGTGTCCTGATAATACTTAGCCAAGTGGCACAAATGTTCCAGTACTTTCAGGGCAGCAGCCAACTCTTTTTCATCCCTTTTAGCTCTGTCTAGGGTGGCATCTGAGTTCGCTCTCCCTACGCCGATAAGTTCAGATTTTCTGGCATTTTCTGTGTTTATCAACTCTTCCTTTGTAGTGGTGAGGATGGAGCGGTCCAATGTAATCCTCTTTTTCTTGGTGGTATGTTGGACAATAACTTTTCTCTTTCGATCATAAGAGATCACATATATATCGGCTACTTCTTCCACAGGTACATGAATCTGTTGATCACCCCATGTGAGTGTGTCTCCCAGAATTTTGGTGGTGTATATTTGTTCAAGATCGGGTTCTTGAACTTCCTCGTTGCACTCTAAAGGCCCGGCCTCTGCCTGTCACTTGTTGGGGATCTGAGTATCGAGTGAAATAAAGGCATCAAGAGTAGACTAGATACTTACTTGTGCATCAGCCATCGAAACGTCGATTTCCTTTTGTGGGGATCCTTCCTTTGGCTCATCTGGTTCTGACTTGTCCTTCGGATTGTCTACTCGGGTCTCCGATGCATCGGGATTTTCCATGTTGAGGCCACTCTCAGCTTATTTTTCCTTTTGTGGGACCTCCTGGGTTTGGACCCTGGGAGGAGAAGAAGTCTTCTCAGGTCCCTTTTCTTCTTGGACACGCACAGGGGTCCCGAGAGATACCTCTGGACTCTCATCATCATCATATATATTAATTATCTCGCGGAGGGGCTCTGATGCACTTGTTTCTATGGATACTCTGACTACATTACGATGCTTGTCGGTGATCCAGTTGGTGGCATTATGGATCCAGGGTCACCTGACCCATTGATGTTATCAAGGTTTTTGAAATCAGGGTCGCTTGGTCCCGCCGGGCTTTCTTCTCGGCTATCGATCAGAAGCCTTGGCATCCTAACAAGGTCTGGGTTATCCCACATCTGTTGGGCCTGTTGACACATGAGTGACCCTCTCTCCCACACATCCTAAGCCTCAGTGAAATTCCTATACTGTATAGGGGTTACCTAGGAAACCTTTGTTGTTTTGGTCGCTTCCTGGGGAGCTTCCACCGCTTCGACTGATTTGGATGCTATCCTTTCTCCTCTTGCCCTAAGGACCTCTTGATTTGAATGTTCTAGGATTGTTGCTTCCTCATCCAAAATCATGGCCTTGAACCAGGTTTCCTTGGGGTCAACCATCCTCAACATCACCTCATCCCAATCTTAAGCATTTTCGATGAAGATTTGATCTTCAAACCTGTCATGGGTGTATGGCCAGCAAGAAGATACTTGTGATGCGTTCTTTGGGACTAAACCTTTTGGGTCGTGCTTGCGAAAGTGGCCAGTCTGGAATCAGAACTCCAATTGATTCAACCCTTCATGTTTGGCTTGAGCAGTGTCTTTTACCATGTAGAAACCTATATGGAATCCATAAGGTATGAACGATTGCTTCGTATCTTTTACCAGAGTAGCATTATAACTTTGCAAGATGGTCTAGTTACAAATTTCTCCGATTACTAGTCGATCGAGGACATACACAGGTAACAGATGTGGTGCTCTGGTGGCTCCAAAAACCCTGATGTAGGTATCGCGCTCAGCCAGGTACCAGTGGCCAACTTTTGACATAATATTTTTGGCTGCATCCGATAGTCTTGGACACTCTTTCTTGAACAATAAATAATGAACATGTGCAAAAATTTGATCACAAATGAGAGGGTAGGATTTATTGTACCTGGTCTCCCACAAGATGTTGAAATATACATGGACTGGGAGTTTTGAGGTGTGCCATCTTAAGTTCATTCCGAAAAAGACATTTCTGGCACAGATGACATCCAATCGATAAGATTCCATGTAGAAAGATGGAGCCTCTCCTTCCTTTGGTGTCTGAGCTTGTGGTATGCAGGTGCTCAGCTTTTTGGAAATGATGGTGCCCTAGTTAAAACCTATTCTGAAAATGGATACAGTATAAGCTAAAGGCATCCAGGCCTCTGAAAACCTGGAGCAGTCTTTATCCCCATGCAATCGGCAGATGAGGGCCATGAGATAGATGTACAGTTCCATTAGGTTGGTCGTCAGGTACCAGCCGGAGGTCATATTGGTGAACTTTTTATCCTCTCTCCACCAGGAAGCCATCACCTTGTTGGTGTCATGTTTCTCATAGAAGTTTATAACAAAATCGATGTTCATCTGCTCCTCTGACTCTCTGAGCTTGTAGTAATTTTGGACCTCTATTGGAAGGAAAACCCTGAAACACTCATCATTGTCATCATTAATCAGACATATTTGAGGATCTTTGTGGTCAATAAGCCATTTCAAGAGTTCAATGCAGGGGGAAAATGGAGTTTTTCTTTCTACCATGTGAAGGTATGCCTTTCGGACATTCGGGAGGACTTCGTCGTTGAGCTTCCTTGTATCGGGGTCATTGTGCGGGGTATATTCGGGGAATTCCTCCTGCTTGATTTTCTTGAAAATCTCTTCCTAGCGTGAGAATATTGTCTTGGTCCCGAAGTTCACCTCTGTGTCTCCAAAGGCCGGAGGATGAGCGAAAACCTCCTTGGTGGATGTCTTGATGACAGGCACCGATTTTGGAGCAAAGTCCAATTGTTTTGTGACCACTCGTGAAGAGCTTTCTTCTACCTCTGGTTCCTTTAGCTTTGGTGCTCTCAGATATTTCCTGGTGGCAGGTTTCTTCGGAGGCATTGTCCCTGTAAATGAAAATGATCCTTTAGGCATGTGTACAGAATAACATTGGATGAAAACGTATGAAATGAAGCATAAAAAACCCATAGACAGGTACATACCTATAGCACTTGCTAACTTTTGTTTAATACTCACTGGACCTTGGAAGCTTTCCCCAGATTGCTCATCTCGCTCCTCTGGATGTTCCGAACTTCCTTGCACATAGAACAATCTCGTTTAAAAAAGACTCAAGAGGATTTAACGAGAGAGATCCTACCAACCGTATCAATCAATTAATTTGAGTGATGAGTGAGATTCAAAAGAACCTACTGACAAATCTATGCAAATAAATTCTATGTGGGTTGATGGTGGGGGCACGGAGGGTGATGTGTGGTATTGATAGGTTCAAACGGTCCTTTTGATTCACTCACAGATTAGCAACTAATGCGGGATTTTTGGAATTAATTAGTTCTTTAAACTTTTTGGATCCATCATATCTTAGAGCTAAAACGTCCCATCGCATCACTTTCTTAGTGGGCAGATCCGGAATCGACAATATCCTTGTGTATGTTCCCATTGGTATCCTCCTGAGAAACCTTTGACACCAATTGATTTCGTTGTACAATGTTGATGTGGAAGAATTGGTTCGGGATGCGACGTGGGTCTTGGGAGCTAGTAACGACTCAGGGGAGGACTGGATCGTACGTCTAATCACTTGGGAAATGACAGATGGCAGATGAGGATAGGCAGTTTGATCATGCACTTCAGTCGGAGTCAGCCTTTTTTGACAGGAGGCGGGTGTTTAAAATAAACCTGGGATTGTCGAGGTTGAAAGGTATCAGGTTCGGTGATCGAGGATTGACTTATCACATCCTTTACGGGCTATCCTTTTAAAAACTTGTCGATGCTAAAAGTTATTGGGGATCGGCCTTCAGAGATATTTCCATCGCGTAGTTCCCTTGTGGGTTATTGTCATTGAAATCTCCCGATATCGAAAAATTTTCGGAAGTCATCGATCGATGACATTATTTCATTCTTCGTTCGATGCTTACTCTTTTCACCTTTTACTGATGCCGAATTTCTTAAGCGTGTCGGGGAGAATTCTTGACTGTGGATTCTTTAATTAAGTGTTAGTCTTTTAAGTTATGTGTTTTCGCATACTCAAGCAAACTTTGAGAGACTCAAATGAGAAACAAAAGTGATAAGCAAAGGCATCATTTTTCATACTAAAGCTGAATCAGACAGTGCAAAAGATCAAGTGGTACCCCAAAAGTAAAATTTAACATAGGCTTTTTAGGGTGTGTTGAGTGCTCAACAAATGGCGACTTACTGGGCGAAAGCAAAATCTTTGTTCCTCCTTCATGTTCGGCTAATACGGAAGCTGATGGAGAATATTACTGGCTGTAAATCAGAGCTTCATTTACCCTTGCATTTGAAATTCTCTGGTTTATGCTTATGGGTCTGCCTATGGGGTGTTTAACCTTTATTCCTCCTTCATTTCTTGTAACCCTGACTCATGCCCTTTTTGACAAAAATCTAGTAAAGTATTCACTCGCATGAAGCCTTTAGATACCTTTAATCACTTGCTACGGTGTTGCTCCACTGCCAGCAAGCATCCATAGCCCCAACGGAGTCACCCCGACATCATGGACCTTTCTCCATTGCCAACGAGCATCCATAGCCCTTGAAGAGATATATTCATACCCTCTCTCACTGTTCACTCATTTGGTATAGTTAACTTTGATTTCGTCAGAATGCCCTGAGCAAGTGGGAGAGGATGACGTCTATTTAATTTGCAAAGTGAGATGGTTTAAGGTGAATCCTTTGCTAGATTTATCTTTGGGTTTCATGCGGTCCTTTTCAGCTTTCCAACTTTCCCGTAAGGTTTCACCAGACCACCAGGTAGACCTTTCTGCATTTCTCCAGAGTTTTTCATCTATGCGGGCCAGATACAGGACTCTTCAAAGAAACCATAGGTTCCTCGGTGCTTCCTTGTGTTGTATGTGAGCAATGAGTTAGGAACAGAGTTCGCTATGTCATATGATTTGAGGTCACCCATTGTCTTGCTAAACACAACCTTCAAAAATGCGGAAATCAAACAGCAAAAGAAAATAAAAAATAAAATTAATTCACAGTCAACCTAGCTAAAACAACTCATGAAATACGCATATAAAACATAAAACTGAAAAATGATTTTTTTTTTTTAATGGAAATATTGTTTTAGGGCTTGGTCGTTTACTGGGAGGGTGTCAGGTTCCCCCCTCGGATTATGTAACCGATAAGTACCTGCCCCAATATTCTCAGCCACCTGGAAAGGCCCGAGCCATAGATTTTGAAACTTAGAGTGTTTGCCTTTAGGCTCATTTTCTCTGTCACATTTTAGGACCAAGTCCCATACTTCAAAATCCTTCTCTTTAGCCTTATGCTTTTCAAACCATCTTTTAGCGATCTGTTGGTGGGCCATGAACTTTGATTTAGCGTTTTCCCTTTCTTCCTCTAGCATGATCAAAGTGTCAATTCTTTGTTGTATAACTGATGACGGTTTTCCTTCATAATCTTGGGCTAGTTGAAGATATGGGAGATAAAGCCCGTTCGGGAGAATGGATTCCTTCCTGTACACCAGAAAGTATGGGGAATTTCCTATGGCTTCCTTGGGTGTGACTCTATCGGCCCATAGAGAGTTATGGAGTTAATAATGCCAAATCATTTGGTTCTCTGCAGTCGTCTTCTTTAATATTCTCACTACGTTCTTATTGGTTTATTATGCCACCTCGTTGCCCTGTGGATAATAATTTGCAGAGTACCTAATTATGATTCCTTTGTCCAGAGCAAACTCTGTCAATAGTGTGGAAGAAAAATAAGCTGCATTATCAAAAACTAGGATAGAAGGGACCCCAAACCTCGTGATCAGTTTTTGTTCTATGAATTGGATTACCACCTTCTCATTTACATGGGTCAGAGGGATGGCCTCTGCCCATTTCGTGAAATAATCTATGGTGGTAAGTATATACTTATGTTGTTTTGAAGAACTGGGTGTAATTTCTCCTATGATATCTAACCCCCATTGTTGAAAAGGCCTAGAGACAGTCACTGGTTGGAGTGGGATTGTCGCTCTCTTCTCTCTCCCAGTGCTTATTTGACAGGTTTTGCAGTTTCTAGCGTAAGTGTGAGCGTCTTTAAGCAAGGTGGGCCAATAATAACCAGCTCTCAGTATCTTATGAGCGGTGGTATTTCCTACGAAATGTCCACCGGCAGGGCCATCATGGAGTTCCTTCAGAACTTTGTCTACAACTTCCCGTTCGAGACATCTTAAGAGTACCCCATCATAATTAACCCGGAAGAGTACCGAATTTATGAGGTGATATTGTGCAGATTTTAACCTGAGAGCTCTCCTTTCCCTAAGGTTGAGATTTTCTGGACAAGTCCTATGGTGTAGGAGATAAGTTAGTTTCTCATACCAAGACTCTAGCCCAAGGAAATGTATGAAATTTAACCACGCCATAATGCCATTTCATTCTCCCATCTGGAGTCTTCATTTACTTGGTCATGGGCTTTGGCCGCAAGTTTGCATAACCCTTGTCCTTTAACTAGTTGGGCAAGTTTTGTATCTAGATCAAACTCTTGAACTACTGCCATCCAGTTCCCTTTTCTTTCCCCCATCTTCTGTTGAGTAAACAAGGAGTGGATTGCAAGATGAGGTACGATTACTTTGGTATGGTTCTTGAGGATGTAAGATCTGAAATGTTTTACTGCCTTATAAACTACATAAGCATGTTTATCTATGGCAGGGTAATTTAGCTCAGCTCCTTGGAGGTTAGTTCTCATGAACAACACTGGGGCCTCGTTGTTGTCATCATCCTTCTAAGTCAATACCGTCGCTAACGATTGGTCGGAGGTGAAAGTATAGAGGAAGAAATGTCTGTTGAAATAGGGACTTCATAACACAGGGGCTTGAGATATAGTAGTTTTGATGTTGCTGAAAGCATCCTTCTGCTCATCATCCCATTTAAATTCGGCATCTTTATGAATCATCTTTTGTAAGGTTTTGATAGTGTTCGTGAAATCGGGAGTGAATTTCCTCACGAAATTGATTTGTCCGAAAAAAAGTTGCATAGCTTTCTTGTTGTGTGGAAACATGAGTTGAGCTATGGCCTTAATCATTTATGGGTCTATGGGAATACCTACTTGAGATATAATGTGGCCTAGCAGCTTACCTTCTTTGACGCCGAAAATATTTTTCTTAGGATTTAAGGATATACCGTATCTCCTACACCTTTTGAAAATCAGAGCTAAGTGTTGGATGTGCTCTTCTCTGTTCTTTGAATACATAGTTACATCGTTCAGATACACTACCACACACTTGTTGATTAGTCCTTGAAATGCTACATCCATATCCCTTTGGAAGGTCGCCCATGCGTAGATTAACCCAAAAGGCATGCGTTTATAAGCGAAGTTTCCCCTCTTGGTTCGGAAGGTAGTTTTCAAACGATCTTCCTCTAAAACCAAAACTTGGTTGTAACCTGAGAAACCGTCCAGTAGAGAGAAGATATCCAAACCAGACACGGTCTGCAGGAGTTGCTCCATTGGCGGGACTGCATAATTGTCCTTTTCTGAAGCTCTGTTGAGGTTCCTAAAATCTACACATAAGTGGATTTCTCCAAACTTTTTCCCCATAGGAACTAAATTTGCTACCCGAGTGGAATGTCTAACCTAGAAGATGATTTTGGCATCCAAAAGTTTCTTCAATTCCTGATACATGAGAGGTTCCAGGGATGGGTGATACTTTCAGAGATTTTGTTGGAATGGTTTCACTTCGGGTCTTAACAGGATAGTGTGTTGAATGATGTGGGTCTCATAAGTTTCCAGATCTCGATAGGACCATGCAAAGACATCTTGGTATTGTCTGAACAGTTTGAGGTAAGCCTTTCTTTCCTATTTAGATATAGTCTTGCCAAGATTCACATTCTTTGGGTTTTCCAGGGTTCCAAGATTTATAGTTTCATGTAGGGGACAAGAGCTACTGGTCTTTGCATTTTTAGGCCCCTTAAATCATTCCTTCAAGTCAAAAAGGTTTTCCAAATTAGCTATCCCTTTCAGGATTGTGTGAGACTTCGATTTATCAATAGGTTGACTTGTCCAAGGATCAGTTCCTATTGATTTCTACTGGAATACTTCATCGTCAATATCTAAGTCTTTGACATTATCTTGGTTAGTCAAAAAGTTGATGATCTTTTCATACCCTTCGTAGACTTTCCAATTAGAAATATTGTTGGGCACCGATGGTTTGTAGAGTAGTTCTACAGTGAATCGGGAGGCTTCATAGTCTTCTAGAGGTGACAGCATTGAAGCAGTTGTGTCTAGGGAATCAACAAGAATGTTCTTTGCTCTTGGGATCGTTGTAATATTGAAAGCTTTAAAATTCTCTATTAACCTACGCACTTCCTGTTGATAATTATTTAAGTGCAAGGAATTACAATGTATATTATTCCTTACTTGTCTAACGATAATCTTCGAGTCTCTGAAAACTGTCAATTCTTTGATGTTTAAGTCTATGGATTTCTTTAACCCTTATACTAGAGCTTCATACTCGGCGGTGTTATTTGTGCATTTGAATTCTAGTCTACAGGACAGGAAATGACGTTTTCCTTTTGGATCAATGAGGATGCACCCGGCACTGATCCTTCCTGTGATTTAGATCCATCAAAATATATGGTCCAAATCTGTGAGCTTAAGTTAACCGTCCCTTCCTTCTTATTACTTTATTTCCCTCCTATCTTTTGTCCAGCGATTTCCAACACGGGTTCTTGACAGAAGATGGTTTCCTCTATCGATTTTGGTGATTTCTCTTGAAAAACCATTTCGAAGTTCTAAGTGAGGGGGACATCAAATGGAAGAGGGGAGAAGTTCCTGAAATAGGAATTGCAAAAATAATTTCCTAGCACGGGGAAATCTGTGGATGAGGGTTCGTTCAGGGTTTCTAGATCAGTGACCGTATGTTTCAGGTATCTTTCCTATCGATTCTGATCAAATTCTTGTGTCCCTTTAGTGGTAGCCAAAGGTGTGTCGAGTCTGTGCTAAAGTACCCATTTAACTTCTCAGACCAATCTCGAATTAGTAATAACCCATAGGCCTATAGGATGTCTACTACAATGATGTCAATCACTTGCACAAACTTAGGATGTGTCGCTATCCTGATCATTACATATCTAAGTTCCCCCATGACCTTGACCTGGGTTATGTCTAGTTGTATTACATGTTTATCACTCTTGAGAGGGACGACATTTAATTTTTTGAAATAGACCAGGGCATCACGTTGGAAGATGCTCCTAAATCTCCCAAACAATTGTGGAGGTTCATGTTGAAGACTTCAAACGTTAAGAGAAACAGTGGGACAAAAGGTTTTCCCTTCTTATCTTCTGAGCAAGTATTCACTGTTGGATTATTTACTACATCTGTGGAAGTTAGATTTCTTTGTTGTTCATTGCTTGTCATGGGGTTTTCTACCAATTTCAAAGCTTGTAACATGAAATATTTTTGCTGGGGGATTCTACATATGTCCATGACCGATATATTAGCCTTCAATTTCTGCATATCTTCAACTATGTTGTACTCTAGTTATGGTGATTCTAGGGTATGGATGCTAATAGGGTTCTTACGGGGACAAAAAGGTGTTTTTCGGGTGATCAAGAGATGACCTTTCTCCTGACGTTTGAGTGGTTGTGGGATCCTTTGAGACAGGAGGACCTTTACTTCTAGTTTGCACAACCAAGACCTCTGCGGGTGGTTCTTGAACCTGAAATAGGTCATCGGAAGGCATAATTAGGTCAATCTCTTCCTGGTCAACAACATTCATAACCGAACTACTTGGTTGTTCGGTTAGGGAAACCTCATCTAAAAACCAGTTGGCCATCAAATTCATGGCATGCACCCATTGAGGGAAGTATCTTTCAGAGTGGTTTTCCTGGTGATAAGTACAGAAAGAATCAAATGCGACATTCCCTAGATCGATATTCAAATTAGTTGGGGGGAGGTTAGATTTCTTTGAACGATGGGTTTCTTTTAAAGAAAGGTTTATAGGGCCTTTAGCCTTGGTTTCCTTCCCCTGTGTTTCTCTTCATGTGTATGATCTCATTTGATCATTTCTTAACCATGCGTTGTAGATCTTTTATGTCTCCATTACCCTTGTCAAGAGTCTGTTCTGCTTGTTTCCTTGGCAGTCTAGTCAGAAGGATTCCTCTCCTAAGAGGAGGTTGAACTTCTTTCTTAACTAAAGAGACATGGCCTTCTTTACACCCTTTCATCTGGAATTCTATCGTTTTAGCTTCTTCAAAATTCTCAGCTAAGATTCGTTTGGAAGCCCTCTTCACAAACATGGAAATAGAAGTTGGGAGCGCATTAGCATATACTTCAATTTGCAACTCCTGAGTTGGTTTGGCTTCGAGCTGTAATTTGTTTAATATGGTTGTGAATCTTTGATTGAAATCTTTAACCTTCTCTTTTGAACTGATGGTGGTTGCGAACAGTTCATCCATTAGAGCTCCTGTAATGGTTTCTTCGGCAAATTTATCTAAAAAATCCTTTTGAAACTTTGTCCAGCTAGTTATGGATACCATAGGTAGGTTAAAATACCATGTGGATGTTGAGTTCTCAAAAGTGTAGGGGAACAGCCTAAAAACTATGTCTTCATGTTAGACGTTCATAAGTCTGATTGCTAGTATAAATTTCTTGATATGATCTTCAGGAAATCCTGAGGTTTCTCGGTCGAACTTAGGAAGTAACTTCACTGGATGTCGGGGAAGGTTATGGATTGGTCCTGGGAGGGCCAAAGCGTCTCTAACCAACCAGGGTTGATTATTCAGTGGCGGGTTTCCCCTTTCTTCATTATGGTCATTGTTTCCTTCCATATCTTCAGATTCTTAGTTAAACTCCTCCTCTTCCGAAAAATCATCTGGTTCAGAGACGTCATCGGTTGGCGTTTCAGGTATCAGATCAAGAGTTTCTTAGATTTTGGTGATTGTGAAATATATTAAGTATTCTACCATGTGCATGAAAACCTCATCAAGAGTATTAACCATTGGTCTGCTTTGTTATTTTTCTTGAGGAAGTATCAGAGMTAAGGACAATGCGTCGATCTACCGGGCATATGCGCTTGTGATCCTTCTGAATTGATTTAATTCCTCGTGAGGAAGAGCGTAAGGTATGTCAGGGYGCAAAGGGTCTTCCTCGGGTTGGGGTGAGTTAGTCATTTCAGGAGTACTTGGCGTGTGTGGGTTGTCTTGGGAATGACTAGCCATGCATGTGGGCTATTTTGAATCTATATGCTATTTGAAATRCTATGTGAAATATGTATTCAGCCATTCATTCTTYAGACCCTCCTTCTAGTGCCAATTTTGTTGATGGGTCGTAAATCCCTTTAGTTCAACAGTAGGAACCAAACCCGCCACCGAGGCCCAATTAGACTCTGCAACGTTTAATAGTGGAATGGTTCTCCAGATCTTGMGATCCGGCCAATTAATCAATGGGMTTTATGTTTTCTTGTGAAGGCATCTCCTTYAGTTTGGACTTTCTCTTTTTGTCRTTTCTCTTAGGTGGGACCGATATAAGATGTAAGTCGGTATAAACCAACTTGGCAACAACACAGGATTAAGTTTAACTATTGGAGAAGAGGTTGAGCTTGGGATAACCCGCTATTCAAKYATGCAGACAACAATTTTATACCACAGGCCTAGTACTAATACGTTAACCATGTGAGCATACAATTACTRTCTGAGATACTAATTATCAGAAAGAAAACACATATGCGATAAGATAATGGAAAGCAAAATAATTCACCTACACTAATCATCCATCACATGATAACACAACAATTCATCTTCATCATTAAAGTAAAGAACAACAAAACATTGCACTGGATAACTTGACAATAGATTAAATAGCTCTTACTCATTACAACAACATGCATGAAAAAAGATAGGAAATAGTTCTTCTCCACGTAAAATCACACATGCATTTGATGAAAATAACTCTGTCTCTAGTCCAGAAGGGCGTCTCTATTAATGGTAGCTCGAAAATAATTCTTGACAACCAAAAAGAAAGAGTTTCTTGCAACAACCATCGCCCCTAACTAATTGGTCAATGTTCTTATTTAAAACATAAAATTCAACTGAAAATAATGGCTAAGTGCAGATAAGTAAAGAAAAACTCGCCATGTGGCGTTCTCTCCAAAAAAAATTCTAACAGTCAACTCAAGATATCACTCAAAAGGGTGAATTTTCTCATATTCCGACCAACTGATGAACAACTCTTTGTAGGCATGGGTGCATGGAAATCTGTGTTGTTTCATCAGAGCCACATAAATTCCTCTGATCTCCATCACATGTGCTCAATACTTGACTAGACTGGTGTTTAATTGTTGTAGCACAGTCTGAGCTCTGATCGGATGTTCCATAAATCATTGCACTTGTCCCAACGTTGCGTCAGTCACCTTCACTAGTTCTTCGACTATGTCGCGCAAGTCGACAAATTTGTTGAGTGTGTCGAACTTGGGGAGTCCGATATCCTTCATCGCTTTGTTGATTTTACCCCAACGTTTCTCTCATTTGGCCCACCGCTCTTGAATTTCACGATGTCGTTCCTGAGACATTTTAGCCCAATACTCGATTGATCGCTTCATGCGATCAAGACTTCTTTTTCTCAACTTCTGGATGACGTGTTCTTCTTTATCTCGACCTTGTTGGACTGCATCGATGTATTTGATTCTCTCTATGGCTTGTTGTACCATTTCATACCACTGCTCCATACCCTTGCACGTTGTGAGTGCCATGAGAGTGTCTTCTTGGAGCTCGGATATCTTCGCAGTAAAAAGGTTTCGCTCGTTTATAAACTTGTTGTAAGCCTCTTCGAACTCGCTTCTTAGGTATCCCACGGCCCGAGTGGTGTCCTGGTAATACTTAGCCAGGTGGCGCAAATGTTCCAGTTCTTTTAGGGCGGCAACCATCTCTTTTTCATCCCTCTTAACTCTGTCTAGGGTGGCGTCTGATATCACTCTCCCTACGTTGATAAGTTCGGATGTTCTGGTGTTTTATGTGTTTATCAACTCATCCTCTGTAATGGTGAGGATGGAGCGGTCCAATGTAATCCTCTTTTTCTTGGTGGTTCTCTGGACAATATCTTTTCTCTTTCGATCATAAGCGATCGCATATATATCGGCTACTTCGTCCACAGGTTCAGGAATATTATGATCACCCCATGTGAGTGTGTCTCCTAGACTTTCAGTGATGTATATTTGTTTAAGATCGGGTTCTTGAACTTCCTCGTTGCGCTCTTAAGGCCCTGCCTCTGCCTGTCACTTGTCGGGAATCTGAGTATCAAGTGAAATAGAGTCGTCGGGAGTAAACTCGATACTTACTTGTGCATCAACCGTTGAAATGTTGATTTCCTTTTGTGGGGATCCTTCCTTTGGCTCGTTCGGTTCTGAATTGTCCTCCGGATTGTTTGCTCGGGTCTCCGATGCATCAGGATTTTCCGTGTTGAGGCCACTCTCAACTTATTTTTCTTTTTGTGGGACCTCCTGGGTTTGGACCCCGGGAGGAGAAGAAGTCTTCACAAGTCCCTTTTCTTCTTGGACATGCATAGGGGTCTCGAGAGATACCTCTGGGATCTCATCATCATCATATATATTAATTATCTCGCGGATGGGGTCTAATGCACTTGTTTCTACATATACCCTGGCTACCTCTAGCTATGTTGCGATGCATGTCAATGATTTGGTCGGTGGCGTTATGGATTCAGGGTCACCTGACCCATTGATGTTATCAAGGTTTATGAAATCAGGGTCGCTTGTCCCCTTCGGGATTTCTTCTAGGGTATCGGTTGGAAGCCTGGTTGAGTTATCTCACATCCGATTCATCATCTGTTGGGCCTGTTGATACATGAGTGACCCTGTCTCCTGTGCATCCTAAGCCTCGGTGAAATTCCTATCCTATATCGGAGTTACTTGGGAAACCTATGTTGTTTCGGTGGCTTCCTGGGGAGCTTCCACTGCTTCAACTTATTCAGATGTTATCCTTTCTCCTCTAGCCCTAAGGACCTCTTGAGCCGAATGTTCCAAGATTGTTGCTTTCTCATTGAAACTCATGGCCTTGAACCGGGTTGCCTTGGGGTCAGCCATCCTCGCCATCACCTCATCCTAGTCTTGAGCATTTTCAGTGAAGATATCATCTTCAAACCTGTCATGGGCATATGGCCAATAGGAAGATACTTGTGATGCATGCTTCAGGACTAAACCTTTTGGTTCGTGCTTGCGAAAGCAGCCAATATGGAATCAGAACTCCAATTGATTCAACCCTTCCTGTTTTGCTTGAGCAATGTCTTTTACCATGTAGAAACCTATATGGAATGCATAAGGTATGAATGCTCGCTTCTTATCTTTTACCAGAGTAGCATTATAACCTTGCAGGATGATCTGGTAACAGACTTCTCCGATTACTAGTCAATCAGGGACATACACAGGTAACAGATGTGGTGCTCTCGTGGCTCCAAAAACCCTGATGTAGGTATCGCGCTCATCCAGGTACCAGTGGCCAACTTTTGATATAATCTTTTTGGTCGCATCCGACAGTCTTGGGCACTCTTTCTTGAACAGTAAAGAATGAACATGGGTGACAAATTGATCACAAATGAGAGAGTAAGATTTCTTGTACATGTTCTTCCACAAGATGTTGAAATATACATGGACCAGGAGTTCTGAGGTGTCCCAGCTTAAGTTCATTCCGGCAAAGACATTTATGGCACAGATGATGTCCAATAGATAAGATTCCATTTAGAAAGATGGAGTCTCTCCTTCCTTTGGTGTCTAAGCTTGTCGTATGCAGGTGCTCAGTTGTTTGGAAATGATGGCGCCCCAGTTAAAACCTATTATGAAAATGGCTACAGTATAAGATAAAGGCATCCAAGCCTCTGAAAAACTGGAGCAGTCTTTCTCCCCATGCAATTGTAAAAGAAGGGCCATTAGATAGATGTACAACTCCATTAGGTTGGTCGTCAGGTACCAGTTGGAGGTTTGATTAGTGAACTTTTTATCCTCTCTCCACCACGAATCCATCACCTTATTGGTGTCGTGTTTCTCATAGAAGTTTATAACAAAATCGGTGTTCAACCACTCCTCCAGCTCTCTGAGCTTGTAGTAATTTTGGACCTCTATTTGAAGGAAAACCCCGACACACTCGTCGTTGTCATCATTAATCATACATCTTTGAGTATTTATGTGGTCAATAAGCCATTTTAGGAGTTCAATGCAGGGGAAAACTGGAGTTTTTCTCGCTACCATGTGCAGGTATGCCTTTCAGACATTCAGGAGGACTTCGTCGTCGAGCTTCCTTGTATCGGGGTCATTGTGCGGGGTATATTCGGAGAATTCCTCCTGCTTGATTTTCTTGAAAAGCTCTTCCCAGCACGGGAATACTGTCTTGGTCCCGATGTTCACCTCTATGTCTCCAAAGGCTAGAGGCTAAGTGAAAACCTCCTTGGTGGATGTCTTGATGATGGGCACTGGTTTTGGAGCAAATTCCAGTTGTTTTGCGACCGTTGGTGAAGATCCTTCTCCTAGCTCTGGTTCCTTAATCTTTGGCGCTCTCGGAGATTTCATGGTGGTAGGTTTCTTCGGAGGCATTGTCCCTGTAACCGAAAATGATCCTTTAGGCATGTGTACAGGATAACATTGGATGAAAACGTATGAAATGAAGCATAAAACACCCATACACCAGTACATACCTGTAGCACTTGCTAACTATTGTTTAATACTCATTGGACCTTGGAATATTTCCCCGGATTGCTTGTCTCGCTCCTCTGGATGTTTCGAACTTCTTTGCACACAGAACAATCTCATTTAAAAAAGACTCAAGAGGATTTAACGGGAGAGATCCTACTAGTCGTATCAATCAATTAATTTGAGTGATGAGTGAGATTCAAAACAACCTACCGCCAAATCTCTGCAAATAAATTCCACGTGGGTTGAAGGCGGGGGCACGGAGGGTGATGCATGGTATTGATAGGTTCAAATGGTCCTTTTGATTCACACATGGATTAGCAACTAATGTGGGGTTTTGGGAATTAATTAATTCTTTAAATGTTTTGGATCCATCATATCTTAGAGCTAAAACGCCCCATCGCGTCACTTTCTTAGTGGGTAGATTGGAAATCATCGATATCCTAGTGTATGTTCCCATTGGTATCCTCCTGAGAAACCTTCGACGCCGACTGATTTCGTCGTACAGTGTTGACATGGCAGAACTGGTTTGGGATCCGACATGGGTCTTGGGAGCTAGTAACGACTCAGGGGAGAACTGGATCGTACATCTAATCACTTCGACAATGACAGATGGTGGATGAAGACAGGTGGTTTGATCATGCACTTTAGTCAAAGTCGACCTTTTTTTACAGGAGGCAGGTGTTTAAAATAAACCTAGGATTTTCGAGGCCAAAAGGTATCGGGGGTTGGCGATCGGGGATTGACTTATCATGTCCTCTACAGGATATCCTTCTAAAAACTCCCCGATGTCAAAAGTTATCGGGGATCGACCTTCAGAGATATTTCCATCACGTAGTTCCCTTGTGGGTTATCGTCCTTGAAATCTCCCGACACCGAAAACATTTCGGAAGTCGATGATCGACAACATTATTTCATTCTTAGTTCAACGCTTATTCTTTTCACCTTTTACCGATGCCGAATTTCTTAAGTGCGTCGGGGAGAAGTCTTGACTATTGATTCTTTAATTAAGTGTTAGTCTTTTAAGTTATGTGTTTTCGCATGCTCAAGCAAACTTTTAGAGACTCAAATGAGAAACGAAAGTGATAAGCAAAGGCAACATTTTTCATACTGAATTAAATCAGACTGTGCAAAATATCAAGTGGTACCCCAAAAGTAAAATTTAACATAGGATTTTTAGGGTGTGTTGAGTGCTCAACATTCCCCTTATTGTCTTCAACTTGGAAACACGTGCAAAATAAATGGCTAAGAAAGGGCTTGGAAAAATATGCTTTAAAAACAAAAAGAGGAAAAGGATGTGGCTAGCCCTCAACAAAGGCACCCATAAATGAGACAATGTGAGCCCTTGTATGTCATGAAACCCCATATCCAGAAGCCTTACCCCACTCCACCTCATACTCACACATGACTTAGATAGGTTTCCCTTGGGAAACATCTTTGAGTTTGGTATTGAATGACCCAAAAGGATGCCTTGACAACCCTCCCACACCTAAATTTGACAAAGTGTATAAGGCCTTTGAGCATTTATTTAGTTTGAAAAGGGGGGTTTGATGTGCATGTTTGGGTGGTTCCATAATTATATGTGTCTTACTTTGAATGATTATTGTGACTTATGGACCCTTGGAGGGCACATATGTTTATTTTTATAGGACCTTTCCTGGTGTTTAGGTATTCATGAGGAGATAATTGTGTTCAGACCTTCATGAGGGATTTGGAGCCCAAGGATGGATGTTATACCCCACGTTCAGGGCAACCTTGAGATGATCATTTGTACCTTGAAGGAGGAGGTGGCACTTTGGCATGGCTAGGAGATTAGTTCCCACTTCTTTCCACTTGAATGTTAGCCTTTGGAAGCTTAGATATCACCCACCTAGCCCATGACGTCACTATGGAGAGGACTAGGGTTTGATGGTGACACCTTCATGGAAGAGGGATATGATGTGATACTTTGGCATGTGTGGTGTTAGAGCTCTATAAACTTCGTTCGACTGAGAAAATGAATGACAGAGGCAATCTACAAACCAAATTTGAGGTCGGAAACTAGCCTTTCCGACTTGGAGAGGGCTCTATCTAAGACTTTGTCTCTGTACTGGTTATGGATTTAAATTGTCAGCTATATTTAACACTTTCATACAATATTTATGGTTCTATTGGCGAAAGAAAGCGAGACTTTGGGTTATGGAATCAATTTAAGAAAATGATAGAAACAAATGACTTAGTGACTAAACTTAAGAGTATAAAGGTTAAGTATGCAACAGTCTTTCAGTTAAAAATCGTTGTGTGTGGCGAGAGAAAAAGACATGAAGAAACTCGGAGCACCATTGGGGATGAATTCAGAGTTCACTTAGAAGAAACACAGTCGTCTAAATGGCACAAATCTATAGCACCGCGCGGTGAATTCTAGATTCGAATAACGTTTCAATTTAGACAAAATATAGATATGGATATAAAGAACACAGGAAAGCACATACGCAAAGAGAGATTACAATACATCAAAATGATACTATTAGAATCTTTTGGTCAAAATTTCAGGACCTTTGCATTAAGTTTCAATCGAGCTTGAAAGCTACATTCAATAATCATTGTCTACACTATTTTGCCAATCAAGCCCCTTTGCATCCAAATGACCCCCTTATATAAAAAAATAATGCCACGTTTGGTTGTTAGGGTCAAACTACCACCTCCTAGAATCATGGATCCAATTTCTTTGAAAGAGAACAATAACTTCAACGGATTTACTAAAAATAGGAAACCTGATTTTGCCAAATCATAATTGTAAACAAAATATTCTTTACAATCATTGATCACGATAAAAATTCGACCATATGGTTGTGATAAGTCATCATGTGCATTGTTGGACACTCTGTCACCCCTGCACAACAAGTCTTCTACGCAACAGTAACCTACAACAAAAACGCAGCGGATTACGCAACAAACTAGGAAAATAGGCATTAAATATGACATCATATATCACTAATAAAAAACTATTTTCCAAAACTGAGAGGGGTTTTTGTAGATAAGCTTGTTATAAAGAAAACCCTCTCTGTATTTCATGAAATTTACCTTCAGTTGGTCGGAATATGTGTCCTAAAAGCATGTCTCAAACAAGAAATCATGAAAACTGAAAAATAGGGCTCAAAGATTCGTTCGAATCTCCCAATAAGTGACATATTTTTCAAATATGAGAGAGGTTTTTATTATTTGGTTTGTCCTCGACAAAAACCTCTCGGGGATTTTCAAAATTCCTCTACAGTTGGTCATAAATTGATCTTGAAGTTTACCACTAAACTAATCATTTACGCAGCGCGCCCTGTAGTCTGTGCGCAGGAAAATCCTTTACGCGACAACATCCTCTGTGCGATGAAATATTTTTCGCAACAACATCCTCTACACGATGGCATCCTCTACACAAAAACATCCTTCGCACGACAACATCCTCTGTGCGATGACATATTTTGCGTGACGACGTCCTCTGCGCGACAACATCCTCTCCGCGACATCATCCTCTACGTGTCAGCATATTTTGCGCAACAACATCCTCTACACAAAAACATCCTCTAAGCGACGACAGATTTTGTGCAACGATATCCTCTGCGCGATGACATATTTTGTGTGACAACATCCTCTGGGCGACGATATCTTTTGTGCGACGACATCTTATGCACGACAACATCCTCTGTGGGACAACATCTTTTGCATGACGACATCCTCTACGCGGAAGCACCCTCTTCGCGACAGCATCCTCTACGCGACGACATCTTTTGTGCGACAACATCCTCTGTGCGACAACATCTTTTGCGCGATAGCATCCTCTACGCGATGACATCTTCTGTGCGACAACATCCTCTACGCAACGACATATTTTGCGCGACAACATCCTCTGCGTGACGACATATTTTGTGCGACAACATCCTCTGCGCAATGACATCTTCTATGCGACAACATCTTTTGCCCGAAAAATGAAAGCAGCAAAAGCCTTTGCACAACAAACTTGCACAACAAGTATTCTTTTGAAGTTTGCAACAATACTGATGACATGGGGTGTCATGATTGTTCCTTTTCTAACCTTATGAAAGGTGGTGGTGAACCATAATACCTTTTGACATGATAGTCACCCTAACCTATGACTCATCTAGGAATTCCTTGAGTTTCCCAAGATCATGTCATGACTTTGAAAACTTTGGACAAACCTCTAACTCTAGCTATGAAAATCATGGTGCTAACAACTGGCTCCAAAGGGGATGTTATCCTCCTAGTGAGGTAGAAAATAACTCCTAGACCCTATGCCTATCCATTGGGATGTTCCTGAAGCATTGAAAACTCTGCTCTGACCCGTCACTTGTATCCGCTGAAAACCCAAAACTGCGTATGCTCTAAACTGAAATCTGAAACTAAGCTGAAAATGAAAACAACATATTGATAAAAGAAATGCTCGAAGTACCAAGCTTATTCACACTCCTATCTACCATATTTTTCTTTAGCATAAATGTCGAATCAAGTGATCTCACACTTCCAATGAAGCCAGTCAAGCAAATGGCTTCTTGACTGCAACTTGCTTTCAGATCCTCCGAATAGAAAAAAGAACTCAGTGAATGATAACTCAAACTGCAAACCCAATTTTATCCCTGCTTTCTTGAACAACACGTTCTCCATCTTCTTTGATGATTTCAACCTACTGGCAAAAGTGTCCTCGAAAACATGTAAGAATACCCTTTTTTTGAAAATCAACAAAAAGACAAGGATCTCTTTCATCTGGTTGACCCTTCTCAAATGGAAATGCAGCAACAAGATCACCCTTCACATCATCCACAACAGGGACAGGTTTTATGTACTCTTGGAAATATTTAGATGAAAAAACAATCTTATATGTTTGAGAAAAATCTGAAAAT
>ML800044.1:231408-263845 GCA_009831015.1 Picea engelmannii
ATGAGGAAATTGTACCATGTGAAAAATTGAGGATGCAATGACTTTGCATAGAACCAACTACAACCAAGCAACATATTATAATCCAAGGGTGCATTGACCACTTCTACATCAACATAAACGATTTCCCCCCCCAACTCCACGACTAGAGACTGTAAGATTCCAAAAATTTTGAAACCACGTCCATCAAACGCCTTGAGAGTGGTAGGAGACTAGTTGAGATTAGTATAACCAATAGCCCTCCAGTAGGATAAAGACATGACACAAGTAGAGGCTTGATCCAGAATTGGATCTCGAGACCAAATTAGGTCCAGGAAGGCCTAAAACTCAAAGTGCTCAGAATGGCTTCAAAATGGATGTGTGCATAGGCCTCATCGATACGAACCCAACGCAACTTTAACGGGCTCAAACGGACATCGTATGCTCCAGATATCGTGATCTGGTCGTTTTTCCAAACAAGCAAAAATTTGATGATTGTACAGTCTGTACAGTGCCACGTGGCAGATGATTGTATAGGTCATACGATTGTACAACTGATGTGGCAGGGTACAGTTGACGTTGATGTGGGAAGACAAGTGGATGGGTCAGGGAGTGGCATGTGTCACCACTGCAAGGGTGACATGTGGCACGTCCGTACAACATGTGGCAGGTGACAAAGAAGACATGTGGCATATGTGGATGAATATGCGATTGAAACATGGCATGTGTTCAACGAATAGCATGGTGCCATGTGGCCCAGTCCTGGGCTGCCATGTGGCACCCCTCCATTGGTCATTTTTGTTGGCAAAATATGTTTGGAATCAACGAGATTTGAACCCGCGACCTCCGGCAAAGGGGGAGTGTTTTGGGGTAGCGAGCTACCAGCCCGCCTACCTGGTGGTGCTTACCTCTATATGGTTTCGTTGTATATATGTTGCAATATATGTTGAGTTTGGTGGAGTAAGGACTGGGGCTTATCCCCATCCCCAATGTATACCATGCAACCATGCTACCATATGACCCCCGGTTCCACGTTATCCACAGTATATATTGTTTGGCGCACGGAATGGATAGATCTTAGCCCCAATCGTATGGGTATACACATTGGACCATAGGACCCGGTTCTACTGTTGGCACGGAGGTTATGGGGGTTATCCACGTTTGATCGAGCTAGCCCGCCAACCAAGGGGCATAACCAAAGGTTGGGATCCAGGGGCTTAAACCATTTTAGAGTGTAGAGGTTTGGCCCGCGGCCACATGGCCACCACCTTATGACCAGGAGCTACGAACGAAGGGGTCAACGCACAACAGTTTAGCGCCTGGCCACATGGTGGGTGCCCATATGCCCAGGACGCATAATTTGGGGGTTGTGCCCATAATTTATGCCATTTTTGGGTTTTATACATTATATTATGATTTTTTAATGATTTTCTCAGTAGTTTGACGGGATTTTGGTCTTTTTGGGGGGATATTGGGCCCTTTTTGAGGCCAGATCTTGGGGAGAAGTTGGCAGGTTGTTACCAACTTCAGGCCTATAAAAACTAGAGGTTCTTGAAGCCAAGAAAATAGGTTTAGAATAGGTTTATGCTGAAAATTTATTGAGACAAAGCCATTTTTATGTAGGGAAGCCATTGAGGAGAGCACCTTTGCGGGCCATTTCTTCGGTTATCCATTTTCAGTGCCATCAGTTTTTTTGAGTTCTTGAGATCTGGTAGAACAAGACTAGATCAGTTTGTAACCTTTTTGGCATTGTTTTGATTTACTTTTAAAGATTTTAACAGAAATAATAAAGCTTCACCCACTGAGACAAAGGCCCAGAGACGTAGGCGAGATTGCCGAACTCCGTTATCAAATTCTCTTGTTATGGTTTGTTGTTCTTCATGCTTATGTTTAGATCTGTATATTGCTTAATGGCTGCTATGTTTTCCTTATAATTCTTCCTCTTTCATTAAATTCCTAAATGGTAAATTAACTCATGCAATATAACTCAACCATTGTCGTTTAAAAGATCTTTTCAGATAAAGTGGTATCAGAACTAGTTGACGTTCAGTTTTTGTGTTTGCATGATTACCAAGGAAAAGCTAAGTCGTGGTGAAGGCAATATTGTTGAAGAGAATCCATTGATTGGATTGAGAAAGAGAACTTCTCAAAGTGAGAAGATGGCATCAGAAGAGGGACTTTCTAATGAGGAGAAAGAGTTTCGAAAAACTTTCTTCGCCATGTCAGAGATGATGAAGGTTTTGTATGAGGATTACTTGGAATGGAAGAGACCAAATCTAGGTGAATCTTCAAAGGTCAAAAGTGAAGAAGGAGAGGATCCTCCTCAAATTCCTCCTTCACCTCCTTCTTCTCCATCAGCTTCTTCTTCTTCAAGTTTAAGTTCTAAATCCACCGCAAGAAAACATGTCCACAAACATAAACATGGTATACCTTTACTAAAACTTGATGTGAAATTTGAATTACCTATGTATGATGGTGAATTCAATGCAGAGAGACTTGATAATTGGGTCAGACAAATGGAGGTTTATTGCAGTGTGCAACAGATCAAGGATGAGGCAACTCGAATCAAGTTGGCATCGCTTAGACTGTCAGGCACAACACTCATATGGTGGCAAAGAAAGTTGCAAAATGGCACGCAACAAGTGGGTAATGTATTTCCATCATGGCAAAGTTTTGTTTCTACACTTAGAAAACAATTTTGTCCTTTGGTTTATAAAGAGAAGGCATTAATTGAATGGAAAGCTCTTAAACTAAGAAAAGGACAAACAGTGCAAGAATACACAAATGGTTTTTGTAAGATGGCATTGATGTTAGATATTCCTTTACATACCCAAGAAACTTTGATGAAGTATATAGGAGGTTTACCTGCACATATTCGAAATACTTTATTCATGTTTGGACCTACTAATATTGATGAGTTTTTTGTTCAAGCAACATACATCGAGGCAGGGAAAACATGACTTGGTGCATCAGGGGAATCGTCTTCAAGGAAAGAGGAAAAAAGGAAGTGGAATGGAAAAAAGGAAAATTCAGTGGAAAGAAAGGAAGAGAAGCCCTCTTGCAAGCATTGCAAGAAAGAAGGGCATGATGAGGACCATTTTTGCCAATCACATTCCAAGAAGAGACCAAAGTGGTTCAAAGAAAGAAACGGGAAGAAAACAGCTGCAACAACAACACGACCAACAGACTTGGGATCGGATTCAGGTGATGAATCTAAAGTCTCATTGGTTGGTATGACAGGTAAAATTGGTGAAGGATTTGATTCTAGAAGTAAATTGTTTCGCATAAGGATCATCATGAGGCATACTAAGGTCGACATGTTGATAGATAATGGATCTCAATCTAACTTGATTTCAGAGGAATTGGTGAAACAATTGGGGTTAAACACTCAGATGCATCATAAGCCTTACACACTTAAATGGATAAGAAACAATCATCAATTGCACATAACAAAGCAATGCACATTAAAATTTGCAATTTCATCTAAGTTTGTGGACAAGGTAACATGTGATGTGGTGCCACTCAAAGAATGTGGAATGGTCTTAGGAAGTCCTTACTTGTATGATCGTAAAGCAATCTTCTACAGGGAAAAGAATCAATATCACTTAACCAAAGCAGGTCAAGAGTATGTGGTTCATGCTCATCATTTAAAGGAAAAAAAATCTCTTCAAACAATGGAACAATTAAGAAAGGCGGCTCAAGCAAGCAACACACCTATAATTGTTTCAATTCAAGTAATCGATCTTAAGCAAGAACAGGAGATGATTGTAGAATGGAAGATCAATCACACTTTGCTTCAAGATAAGCTAATGTCGTGCAAGTATTACAAACATATTAGCTCATTTCCAGTCATATTTCTGATGTTATCATTAGTAATGTTGTCAACATGGATGATAGTGGCTTCAGTAAGATGTGGCAGGGTACAAATGGCTAACAATATGTTGCCAGTTATCATGATAGTGTTACAGTTGATCTTGATGAGACAGGTGCACGGGGCAGAGTTTAAAGACAGAGACCAAGTCGGGTGGCGTATCCCGCACTTGATGACTATTCAATAACCTTTTGGAGGAAGAAAAGATCTTTAGTGGGGAGGTGCGATCCATAATTGGATCTCAAGACCAAATTGGCTGCAAGAAGGCCTAAAAATTAAAGTTCTCAGAATGGATTCAAAACGGACATGTGTGTAGGCCTCGTCGATACGAACCCAACGCAACTTGAACGGGCTCAAATGGGTATTGTATGCTCCAGATATTGCGATCTATTCATTTTTCCAAACATGCAAAAAATTGATGATTGTACAGTTCGTACAGTTCGTACATTCCATACAGTGCCATGTGGAAATTGAATGTACAGTTCATACGGTCGTACATATGACATGGTAGGGTATAGTTGACATTGACATGGGCAGACAGGTGGACGAGTCAAGGAGCGACACATGTTACCACTACAAGGGTGATATGTGGAACATCCATACGACACATGGAAAATGTGGCAGGTGACAGAGCAGACACGTGGCAGATGTGAATGAATATATGAATGACACGTGGCATGTGTTCAACGAATAGCATGGTGCCACGTGGCCCAGTCCTGGGATTCCACGTGGCACCCCTCCATTGGTAATTTTCGGTTGAAAAATATGTTTGGACTCAACAAGATTTCAACCCGCGACCTCCGACAAAGGGCGAGCGTTTTGGCGTAGGCCAAGCTACCAGTCAGTCTGGTGGTTCTTACCTCTATATGGTTTTGTTTGTATATATGTTGCAATATATGCTAAGTTTGGCGGAGTAAGGGTTGGGGGCTAGCCCCATCCCCGATGTATACCATGTGACCACGCTACCATATGACCCCCAGTTCCAGGTTATCCATAGTATATATCGTTTGGCACACGGAAGGGATAGAGCTTAGCCTCGATCGTATGGTTATACACCATAGGACCTGGTTCTACTGTTGGTGTGGAGGTTATGGGGGTTAGCCTTGGTCGTCCGAGCTAGCCCACCTACCAAGGGGCATAACCAAAGGTTGGGATCCAGGGACTTAAACCATTTTAGCGCGTGGAGGTTTGGCCCGTGGCCACATGGCCACCACCTTATGACCAGGGGCTAGGAACAGAGAGGCCAATGCACAACAGTTTAGCGCCTAGCCACATGGTGGGCACCCATATGCACAGGAACGATGAAGTTTGGGGGTTGCGCCCATAATTTATGCCATTTTGGGGTTTTATACATTATATTATGATTTTTTAATGATTTTCTCAGCAGTTTGAGGGGATTTTGGTCTTTTTTGAGGGATATTGGGCCCTTTTTTGGGCCAGATCTTGAGGATAAGTTGGGAGGTTATTACCAACTTCAAGACTATAAAAACCAAAGGTTCTTGAAGCCAAGAAAAGAGGTTCAGAACAATTTTATGCTGAAGAATTATTGAACCAAAGCCATTTTTATGCAGGGAAGCCATTGAGGAGAGCACCTTTGCGAGATATTTCTAGGAACTCTAGTCATCCGTTTTCAGTGTCGTCAGTTTTGTTGGGTTCTTGAGATCTGGTAGAATAAGAAAGGATCAATTTGTAACCTTTTTGGCACTGTTGTGATGTACTTTTAAAGATTTAAACAAAAATAAGAAAGCCTCACCCATTGAGACAAAGGCCCGAAGACGTAGGTGAGATTACCAAACTCTGTTATCAACTTCTTTTGTTATGGTTTATTTTTCTTCATGCTTATGTTCAGATATATATATTGCTTAATGGTTGCTATGTTTTCCTTATAATTCTTCCTCTTTCATTAAATTCCTAAATGGTAAATTAACTCATGCAAGATAACTCAACCATTGTCGTCTAAAAGATCTTTTCGGATCAAGGCTACTTCATCTAAAATAGTATGAAAAATAGTTTTACCAAGAACAACAGTGTTGATTTGGAACACAAGTTTGTGGAAAAGCCTTGTTTTATAGTTCTCTGGGTTGAACATAATATTGTCAGATGAATTAGGGTATACAACCCCAATGGCTACCAAGAGGGTTCTATGTTGACTAGAATAGTTTTGAAGAACCTCGAGCATCGACATCGCACAAGGTACTTGTGCCAGATCTTCAACGATGTTGTAGTTCTGGGCAACACATGTGTTTGGATTCAAAATTGGCTTTCGAATCATGCTCTTGGGTGGACAGAATACAAAGTCAAACACCAGCTTCACTATCTAGAGTGGTCCAAATGGACGGGTAACAGAAGTGGAAGGCATATATGTGGCACTTACGTTGGTAGTTTTTTGATCTAGGTGGATATTGGTGGCCACCCACCTATTCCAACTAGCTCCTCGTGTCCATTTTTGTTTATAACCTCCTTTTGTACTACTTTATAATTGTGAGTTATAGACTTATGGGGCTGTCTGAATCCCCACACATTCTCCAGGTGAATACAAGTGGCCTCTCGCCTAATCCAACTGGATTATTTTGTATGTTTTCATGTCAACACATCTTGTTGTACTTCCAGGGCTATTTTTGGGTCCTAAACGTTGTTGTTTTTTACTCGCCACAATCAGACAGTTAACGAAGTCGAAGTCTGATGACGAAATGTGTAGCTCTCTAAAAGACCTTTCCAACAGTCTATCACGCGCCTAAAACGGAGGTCGTATGCAAAAGTTACAACCCTAGGAAGTTGAGGTACCAAATTACACCAACTTACCCATAGGGCCCACATGAATTTTGGCGTTTCACCTTCTAGGGTTAGGTTTTTGGATGTCTAGGGTTTTGGAATTCATGAGTAATATGAAAAGGGCCTATGGAGCCTCATTGTAATCCTTTCTGCTCAGACGAATGCGTGTAGCAGCCACATCTCTTCTCAGAGATAGCTGCCACCATTCGAGCAAGTTTTGGTTCTGTAGTTTTACAGTTTCAACCTATTTCATTATTTAATAGAAGATATTGTTCACTGGATATTTGTGTTATTATTCCTATCTCCGTGTTTATTATATTTCGTCTATTAATCAGTTCGTTTCGTTCCTAAATCCTTATCAGTCGTATCAAAGCGGTCTGCTCTTCATTTATTTTTCTTCGTGCATGTCCCCGACAAGGTCTGGGTACAAGAAGTTGGGACTCGAACCAATCGATCCATTACCATATCGGTTGTGCCGAGCTCGACAACAACCCATGGGAGATGAAAAGAAAGATGATGGAGAAAAAGATCCTATTAAAATGTTACTCGAGGAAGCCCTCGCGCGACAAAGGAATGAAATGATGGACAACTTCGCACAGATCCTTCAACGATTGCCCACGAGAGAAGCATCTTCATCAAGTGGCCATGCAACCCCCTTCAAGGTACAGGTAAATTTTTATATTCCACTATTTAAAGGAATGATAGATGTAGATGTTGTAGATAAATGGTTGAATATGATCGAAGGATATTTTTCGGTCCACAATTTATCCGATAGGGAAAATATCACTTTTGCACTCCTAAAGGTCATTCCCCATGTTAAAGATTGGTGGGATACTTACTCTGAGCAAAGCGTCGTGGAGGAATCTGCAATTTTTATGGTGGCCCCTACATGGGATTTCTTCTGGGATGCCATTAAAGAACAATACTACCCTGTTGTAAGCTACGAGGACCAATACACCAGTTGGACCACCCTGCGTCAAGAAAGGGACCAGACAGTACCAGACCTCACCAATATTTTCCATGCCCTATGCACCAAATTGGGTATCAAAGATTCTGAGCGTCATCTGGTGCTCAAATACCGTGGTTGTTTTCATAGATATATTCAAACATAAATGGAGTTCCTAGACATTGCCTCATTGGGCACGACTTATAGATCCGTTGTCAAGATCGAGCAGAAATTTAAGCAGAAATGACAAGAGTTTGGATCTGCAAACCCCTCACAACCAAATCAGGGCAAAGGCAACTCCAACCCATACAGCAAGGGACCAATTCAATATGGTTGCCCTCAGGACAATCCGTCCAAGCTAAAACACAAGAAGGGCAATGAGAAGATGAAGAAGGACACGGGAAAATGTTGTGAGTACTATAAAAGTCCTTGTCACAACACCCACGAATGTCGTTCCAAGTAGTACCTCGTGGTCGAGCTGAAGGCTTCCAAGTCAGAGGTTGATTCTGATTCTGTGTCAAATCCTGAAGGAAGCAAGCGGATTATCAATGTTGAACCCAGTGCCACGATCGCTACCAAAAAAGTCCAGCCAAGCGAACCAGAAGAACCAAAGGAAGGGGAACGCCTCTTTCACTCACAGATGTGGGTCAAGGGGGCTCTGATTCATTTCATTGTCGACAGTGGTAATCAGAAGAACTTGATTTCAGCAGAGGTCGTCAAGTGGCTGGACCTGCCAATGACACCACACCCGTAACCCTACACCATCGGGTAGCTTCGTCAAGGAAGAGATCTTTGTGTCAGCCAACAATGTTGTCTGCCCTATGACATTAAGCCTTTCAAAGATGAGGTACTGTGTGATATTGCTCCCCTTGAAGTTTTTGATGTTATTTTAGGACAACCATATTTGTGGAAGCGTCGTGTTGTGTATGAGTCTAGACCCCATAGTGTTATTATTACTTTGGGTAGACAATTGTACAGGATCCCAGAAGTGGCACCGCTTATTGCTATTTCTTTAATCTTTGCTAAGCAATGCAGTAAGGTCATTTCACAGACCAGAAAGTTCATCTTCTTTGTGATCCATGCTCACAATAAGCAGAAGGTCGTCGCCACATATGTGGCCTCTACACAACACCTCTCTCTGCAGCAGAGCAAGTTGGTGGGATTGTGGAAGAATATAGAGACATATTTGCCTCACCTACAGGGGTACCGACACACTACCAAGTCAAGCATCCAATTGATCTGACCCCCAATGCACCTCTATCTAATGGACCAGTCTATCGACGCTCACTGATGGAGAATGATGAAATCAGGCATCAGATCCAAGAGATTCTTCAAAAGGGGCACATCAGACCCAACTCCTCCCCTTGCGGAAGCCCAATTAAACTGGTGCAGAAGAAGGATGGGACTTGCCGACTATGCATTGATTACAGAGCCTTAAACAAAATCACAGTCAGGAACCGCTACCTCATTCCCAAGATTGATGACCTTCTTGACCAACTCAAAGGGGAAAATTTCTTTAGCAATATTGACCTAAAGTCTGGCTACCACCAGGTTCCCATCGAACCGACTGATGTCTGGAAGACAACCTTCGAGTCTAAAGAAGGTCTCTATGAATGGCTAGTCATGCCCTTTGGCTTAACAAATGCACCAGCCACTTTCATGAGGTTGATGGATGATGTATTGAGACCCTTCACCAACTTCTTTGTGGTAGTATATTTGGATGACATCCTCATCTTCAGCAGAACGTGGGAGGAGCACATGCGTCATATTCAACAGGTTTTGACCACTCTGCGGCAACAAAAGCTTTATGCCAACTTGGAAAAATGCTCTTTTGGCATGAACAAGGTCCAATACCTGGGCTAAATTATTGATGAGCATGGGGTACATGTTGATCTAGCCAGCCTCGACCTCACTGACCGAGCTTCAGAGCTTCTTGGGACTAGCCAATTTCTACCGACGGTTCATGTTGGGATTCTCCCATATTGCATGGGCCCTCAGCCAGGTGAAGAAGGGCAGTGGTAGGGCCAATTTCATGTGGGGGAAGGAGAAACAACGAGCATTCGATGATTTGAAACATCGTTTTTTCTTAGCTCCAGTACTCTCCTTGCCCGATCCGCAACAACCATTCGATATTGAGACTGATGCATATGACTATGTTGTGGGCACAGTTCTCACCTGTGGCATACCATAGTGAGACACTCTTTGATACTGTCCAAAAATACCCCACCTATGACAAGGAAATGTATTCCACTGTCCAAGCTTATCGTCAATGGAAACATTACATTATGGGGAAAGAGACGATCATACACACTGATCACAAGCCTTTGCAGTTCATACAGACACAAGTGAAATTGTAGAACGACCGCAATCAGAAGTGGTCCACCTACCTGCAGCAGTTCCATCTCAACATCAAGTATAAGACATGTATCTCCAATCGTGTCATTGACTACCTCAGTCAGCCTCCTGTGGTTGCACTCACCACTGTGTTGCATTCCTGTGGACATGAAACATCGGAGTGGCCCCAACTTTACTAACAAGATCCAGACTTCACCACCACATATCAACTCTTGGGTGCAGGCGCCACTGTCACTAATTTTCACATTCGGGACGAACTCTTATGCCACCTGGGCCATCTCTATGTTCCTACAATCGAGTGTGCAAAGCTGATTTGGGAAGCCCACTACAGTCGGGTAGCACGACATTTTGGCGTAGAGAAAACTGTGGTTGTTCTTCAAAAACATGTTTATTTTCCAAAACTTTGACAAGACGTCAGCAAGTATATCAGATCCTGCACTGCCTACGCCATTGCCAAGCCAACCATCAAGAAGAAAGGATTATACACCCCTCTTCCTATTCCCGAGAAGCCGTGGGAATCCATCTCAATGGATTACATGTCTGGTTTGTCGTCCACCAAGCACGAAAATGACTGCGTGTTTATGGTCGTTGATTGGTTTTTGAAGATGGCCATCCTCATAGCTCGAAGAATAATGCCACAGCGACAGATACTGCCAAGCTCTTCTTCGAACGAGTTTGGGTCCACTTTGGGATACCACATACCATCATCTCTGACTGAGACAACAAGTTCCTCAACACCTTTTGGTCGAGTCTCTGGTCTCTGTTGGACACCAAGCTCATAAAATCCACTGCCTTCCACCACCAAACCGATGGCCAAACCGAGGTCATCAATCAAATGATTGTGCACATCCTGCGCATGTACAATTCTAAGCATCCCTGTACATGGGACGAGAGTCTCCCATATGTCCAACACAGTTACAACAAGGCTCTCCATAGTTCCACCAGCCATAGCCCAATTCAGGTGGGTCTGGGATTCCAACCCTTGGGACCCATTGATGTTTCACTTCCTCTGGCCACCGCACATACATACTCTTCCCCTGATCAGTCTGCGATCGACAAAGCCACCAGATTCATTGAACGGATTCAATGCATCTGCCAACAAGTCTAGGAGATTTTGCAGAAATCCAATGCTAAGTACAAGCACCGCCATGATCAACACAGGGTACCACACTAGTTTCAGGTTGGTGACAAAGTTTGGTTACATTTGCACAAGGAACATCTCACCGGGCCCCATCGAAAGCTTCGCCCACTTCATTATGGGCCTTACACCATCACCAAGGTTGTGGGTAGCAATGATTTTGAGCTCAACACTCCACCTTTCCTTGGTCTGCATCCAGTATTCAATGTGGACCTCCTTCGACCATATTTTCCAACGTTATTAGACACCTTTGCGATCGTTGAACAACTGACACCCACAGAGCTCAAACCTGACTGCATGGAACAAGCATCCACCGATCAGATAGTGGACACATAGGTCAAGGGCACTCACCAGCAGCAGATCCATCTTTATCGGGTTGTCAAGGCAGGGCAACTCCTACACCAAGGCAAGTGGCTTACCCAGGACCAAATCTAGCAGAAATTTCCTCACCTGATGGGGGAACTCAACGAAATGGAGATCATTGCTTTCTAAGGGGGGAGGATTGATCTAGGTGGATATTGGTGGCCACCCACCTATTCCAACTAGCTCCTCGTGTCCATTTTTGTTCAACACATCCTTTTGTATTGCTTTATAATTGTGATTTCAACACTTTTGGGGTTGATTGAAGCCCCACACATTCTCCAGGTGGATACAAGTGGCCTCTCGCCTAATCCAACTGGCTTATTTTGTATGTTTTCATGTCAGCACATCTTGTTGTACTTCAAGGGTTGTTTTGGGGCCCTAAACATTGTTTTTTTTACTCGCCACAATCATACTATAGATAGAGTTAGAGTCTGGCGGTGAAATGTGTAGTTCTCTAAAAGACCTTTCCAACGAGCTATCACACGCCTAAAACAGAGGTCGTATGAAAAAGTTATGACCCTAGGAATTTGAGGTACCAAATTACACCAACTTACCCATAGGGCCCACATGACTTTTAGCATTTCACCTTCTAGGGTTAGGTTTTTGGATGTCTAGGGTTTTGGCATTCATGAGTAATATGAAAAGGGCCTCTGGAGCCTCATTGTAATCCATTCTTCTCAGACGGATGCGCATAGCAACCACATCTCTTCTCAGAGATAACTACCACCATTCGAGCAAGTTTCAATTTTGCAGTTTTATAGTTTCAACCTATTTCATTAGTTAATAGAAGATATTGTTCATTGGATATTTGTGTTATTCTTCCTATCTCTATGTTTATTATATTTCGTATGTTAATCAGTTCGTTTCGCTCCTAAATCCAGATAATTTTTCCTGAAGAGGTGTCATATGTCTTAGACCTAGTCATCAAATTTATTGTCTCATCACACATAAGTACATTAGTGTTTGTGGAAGCATCCGGAGGATGACCTGCGTTGCCCCCTTGCAGAGGGGTAGGATTTTGTGCAACCATTTGTTGCTACTGAGGTGGAAAGGAGGTGGTTAATAATGCAGGTTGATAGGTACCTTTGAAAAACATTGTAACTTCCTCATGATGAGGAAATTACTTCGCATAATGGTCCTCTACGCAAATGAAGCAGGGAGACTTTGACTTTCTCTTCTCAACAGTCTCTTGGGGTTTATTCTCCATTTGCAAATATTTTTTTCGATTTACTCTTATTTTTCTTCTTTCCTCCAAGTTGTAAAGATGAAGCAGATTGAACCGCATTCACTTCAGAGGATTGATCGGGAGAAGAAGGAGAGGTAGTATGGGTAGCAGTCTGCCCAGTCAATGCGGTAGCAGACTGTGTTCTAAAATAACCTATTACACCATCGGAATGAGCATCTGAAGGTGGTTTTGATGGATCATTTGATGAATGAGGAGCATTATGGATTAGATTGTAAAGGGTGTTGGATTGGGAATAAACCAAATCCAAATATTAAGCACGACTAATTGCATGCTCTTCAGTGACAACACCTCCCATCTCAACATCTCCGGAAATGGATGGTAAAAGGGACTTCATGAACCATTCTTCCAATAATTTGTCTGGAATGGCAGGTTGAGGGAGAAATTGACAGAGGTAACCACAAAACCATTTGGAGTCAAGGATCTAGCCCTCCCAGACTCAAAGAGGGATCTCTCTATATGATTTAACTTTGTTTGAATTGAATATTAGGCTAGGTATGAGGATAGAAGGTTTGTTTTTGAGTTTTTTGGTTGAGACAACAAAAGAGGGCCATTGGGAAAAATGGATTCAACAGGTTAAAGATGATAAAATGAACGAATAACTGAGACCATATGTAACAAGGCAAGGTAATCATGTCAGTGGATCCTTTGAGTTTGTGAGATGGAAAAGAAGAACAGATTAGGGTTCAATCCAAATGCAGAGCAGAGCTTATCTGAATTCTACATTCATATTTCAGAAGAAAACATAAATATTGCTTAAATCATGAACAAGGTGTTTGAGACAAATCTTGAACATAATCTTCTTATAAACAATAAGGAAAGAAAACAATACGTGAAACAAGAGAATGACAAATTACGCCAAGAAGCACTTCACCACATGATCATGACACAAGAATCTGGGAACAAAATGTCTTTGTATTCATCCAAAAAGAGTCACTTACAACATGTTGGACATCTTTACAATAGTTGGTGATATTTCCATACCATCCTTCCCTTTAGGTCCCACCCCTATGTCATATTGCATTCCATCTTTTATAGCCTCTAATTACATTCAGATCCTACAGACTAGGGGATCAAATCCCTTCCTGAACTGTTTCTAAATATTGTTGAATATACCTAATTAATGAAAAATCAAAATAGAGATCTGATCTCTTTCAAAATCATACCAAATATCCTTAATTCATTGCAATACATTCGATTTTTACCACTAAAAGGGTAAAAATGGCAATAACTTCCTGGTGACTATGACCCTGAAACTAGGGAAAATCAAACAAAATTCCAAAAATAGATTTAAACTTTGATCTTCATTAAAAACCTAATATGCTTCAATCTAAGCTTGACATCAGCATGTTGAGGATGAGTCATAACTAGAAGATCGTTCTTGAAGCCTTTGAGATCGTTGATGAATCTTTTTACCTTGATATGGGGAGATTTGGTGCTTTATGTTCATAATAGAACTTTCGGCAGCTAAGGAGGCCAAAATAGAGTGTATTTAGCTGTCGATTTCTTAGGAACGATTTTCGGTAGCTAATTATGGATTTTGAAACGGTTCTTAGCTGGAGAAACATGTAATTGCTCCCGGATTTAGTGAAAAATGGTTGAGTTTCCCTTCGACCCTGATTCATCTGTTATAACCACTTCAATTGAAATCAAGGGTAGCTTCAGTTAGGGTATCCAGCCTGAGGTGAGCTTTGGGTTTTAGCTTCTTGTGGACAAGCTTGAATCTCAAAACCTTGTTCATGTTCTGCAATTTTCTATTATGTTTGCAAAGCTTCTTGTTCTTGTGCTTTGCAGTTTCATATTTGATGGCCAACTGGTTTAGTGTAGATCCAATTTTGAGGGAGGACTTCCTGAGAGTCTCATTCTCTCCTTTCAGATGTCTTTCTAGCACCTTTAACTCAACAATTTCTTCTTTTAGTTTATGGACCTTCGGTTGTTTGCTAACCTTCTTCTTGGGTGGTGTTCCAATTTCTTTAGGAGTTTCCATTTCTACAGTTGATGGCTCTGCTTCCATTTCTACAGCTAGGGGCTTTGAATCAGAATCAAAATATGACAGGTTTAGGACATTTGTTGCTGCAGTTTTTCCTTGATCCTCTGCCTTCTTTCCAAACTCTAACTTCCTCTTAGACTTCTTTGATTCTGAGGGAGAAACCTTGGTGGCAGTTTCCACTGGAGACAATGCTCTTCTCTTCCTTTTACTAGTTTTTGGGGAAGTCAATTCCTATGAGGGATTTCCTCCTTTCTTTGCTTGAACTTCCTGCCCAAATTCTCCCCAAAATAGGAGATAGTCCCAAGTCTGGTTTCTTCTGTTGAGCTCTTCTAAAACTATCAATTTGATCAACCCATGATGAAAAAGCTTGTTGCTAGCTTTCTGAGGCCTGGCCTAAACTTTGGATGACATTTTGGTAAGACTCTTAAGAATGTAGAAAGGCATATTTAGAGGTTCTTTACCTGTGAAATGTAGGAATAGTCTGAAATGGTAGAGCATGGACCTTCCATATCTTCCCTCACAAGTGATGCAAACCATGATCATCTTTAGCAATGTTTGCCATTTCTCCTCCAAGTAACTCCTGGGGATATCCTTCTGCCACTTCATATTTTGATGTTCTTCTTTGAGGAAAAATATGAAATCAACTTCTTTGATTGAGGTAGTCTTAAACCACCTTTCTCCTTCACCATAAATCTTTGTGGCTGCTGCAACACTGGCCTCATCTACCTGCATCACCACAGGCCCAAGATGAACCTTGAAGCCATCAAATCTTATGGAAAATGCTTCTGTGATGCCCTGATTGTACCCCTGGAGCTTCTGACAGAACCTATAGCATCCATCTTTCTTAAATAGTTCACAAGCCTTAGGATGTGCCTCAAGGTACGAGGTATCCTGCAATTCCTTCCTGAGAAGGGTGCCTCCTGTTGAGCTCTTCATCACCAGACCTATTAGAAATTCCTCAAAACTGGATTGTTGACAGAGGATATAGGGTATGTAAAGGCAAGTAAGTGGGTTCAAATAGAGGAGGGGGAAAACGTGAGATTCAGGGTAGAGTCAAAGGATGAAAGGGTTCGGGCAACTGTGGGTAGCTTTAAAACAAACACCAACCGACAATCGACCAGTTCATAGAATGGGAATGATCGAGACCGTTTTAGGATCGATTTAATAGGACGAGCATGATCTAGGGTTATGATCACTAGATAGATCATGGGGTAAACGATTCACAAACCTTTACGAAATCAGACTAATGGTCATTGAAAACTGTTTTGGCAACATGTCCACAAATGATGACTGATGTACCACAGTCGCCATGAGATTGATAAGACCCTTTAAATGCTTGAGACATTCGACACTTTTGGCAGCTAATGATATGTATGAATCGACCGTTAGCTACCGAAAGTTTTAACTTTCGGTAGCTAACGAATATAAGATTTTGACTTTTAGCTACCGAAAAATGAACTTTCTGCCACAATTAGAATATAACCAAATTCATGAAAACAACTGATTGAGCCACTCTAAACCTTCAAAATCTCATGGGGATGCATCATAATTCCAACTTACCTTGTGACATCACTAAGTATACCTGGATATCTGGTTTGAAGCATTCAATATACCACTGGACCATTACTCTTGAGCACCTTATCATGAAAACATTCCCAAATAGATAACTGGAGAACATAAGACTATATTATAGGACCCTAACAGGTTCCAAAGTTGTCCAGTAACTTGCCCTCCAGTCACATGTTGGGTTATAGCCAAGATTTGTCCACCAACTAAGGGTTCCCCCCCAGCTAGGTTTTTTCCCCCGTCTAGGGTTTTTCCCCCAGCTAGGGTTTGTCCCCCAATAGGAATGTGCCCACTAATAGTATTTTGTCCACTGGCAGAAACTGCCCTCGAATGAAACTTGTGTCACAAAAGGATTTTATGTTGTAGTAGGAACCGATGTCCCAATGGGGTTATGTGGTATAAATGAAATTCCAGTTTGTAAAGATATAGTTTGTGAAATTTTCGTAATGTTGCTTAATTGACTAGGAAGGACAAGACCCAAGCTACTTGACACTTGATCCAAAAAAGTAGCAGTGTTACTTATTTGTCCCTTAGGACAAGCAAGTAAATGACTTGGTATAAGCATATACGAGCCTAAGGAAAAGGTTATAGGTGACTGTGTTGAGGTAGGAAGAGGTTGGGTCAGAGTCATACCTATATTAAGATGAATGTTTTGGCCCAAATATGTTCTCCACAAGGTAGAAGGAGTAGGAGTAGAAAACTAAGTAGGATCAACTAATACAGATGTTCGAATAGGGGTAGTAAATCCTTCTGTATGTTTAGGTGTTCCTCACTCCATAGCTAAAACTTCCATGTATGGTCTGAGTGGTAGTTCAGAAGAATAATATTGTAGCGCAGATTCAAAATCTCTCGAAGAAAGTATTTGTAGAACGATTGGGCCAAAAGGGTCAGTTAAAGGTGGGTTTGCAGGAACAAAACCTTCATGAAAACCTATTCCCCCTTTTGAAAATTGTTCAGGTAAGGGAGCATATACATTCCCTGTCTCAGAGACAACTTCTTCGTTTATTATTCCTTCATGGTAATTATCTTCCCGTGAATGAGGAGGTAAGGGTTCGTAACCTTCCGGAGGTAACCCTTGCATCCTACAAGACCTACAAAGATTGTCATCGACCAAAGTTAAAATAAAAAAAAAAATCCCAGGGCCAACTACAAAATAACGAAAGAACACACCTTTAATAAAGATAAAGGTAATCAACCAAGCAAGTAGTAGATATCAAGGTCTTTCGAATACGAGATATCAAGCCGTCGACGAAGAGATGAGAAGTAGTTATCCCGATCTCCATTTATAGCCCTTCCCGGTGCAAATAACCCTCGCTTCGCAGGGCCACCCTCTAGAGGTATTGAAAGCGTGGTACAATGTCTACCTCACATACTATAAGGAACCTTATGAAGAAGGAACCACCCTTGCAGTCTCCTATGTAGAATCTTAGGAAAGGAAAGTATTTTTACCAATTTCACAACAGATAGTCGGGTGGGTAGCCAGTCAACAATCAAGACTAAGCAAATGGAACTGGGAAAGGTGGACACAAATACATGACCCAAATACTAACAAGAAGCGGTGTCACCCTGAGGTCCTGCCACTCTTCAAAGCTCCAAACTTGCTAAATTCCCACTAGGTAAATGGATGAGGGGAGATCTCAAGCTGTCGCTTCGCTTGACCTCATGCTTAACTCTTGTGTAAGAGGAGATCTTCCGACAAACACTAGTTATTACTGCTTGGATTTAAAAACCCTCTAGTATTCTACAATTTTGTTTTAATGATCTTGGACAATTCACTCACTTTCCTAATCCAAAGACCCTAATCCTCGAACTACTGTTGGTGTTCTATAAACAAAAAGTCTAGCTTATTTTAATTACACGTGGTTGATTCTTTAGAGCTGTTTTTTACTCAAGGGTAGATGGAGATGAAACTAATGATGTTTTGACATGACTCCAAAAACCATGCAGTAGGAAAATGAAATGCGCAATTTATTCCAATGAATCCTACTTACAGGAGGGAGAAGATGTTTCTTTTTCTTCCAAATATGATTAAACACTCAATGCAATTTTGTTTTTCATTTAAATGAAGAATCCAAATGTTTTCCAAATTATCAAAAGAAAATTCCTATAAATTTCAAAACCAAAAGATGTTAAGTTCTTTAATTTTTTCAACTACAACTCTACTTCTAAGGACCTATAATGCATGAATTTCTTCATTTAATGTTAATATGCAAATGAGGTCAAATGCAATTCCTTTAATGCTTCTTTTCTTTCAATGGGCATGAGACAATTCAAAGCTAAGATAGAAGAGAATAAGAAGCAAAAGAATACTCAACAAAGATGCATTCACAAGTTGAGAGAACAAATATAAAGAGACTTTATACACTTTTTCAATCAAAGCAATCGAAAGAAAGAAATCACTCTTAAAAAGTCTTAAAACCAAAATATTCGAGACCAATTGATAGCACAAACAACCCTCAAAAGTTTCAAAATTCAATTGGATCAACAACTGCCAAAAGATAATTGAAGTGCAAGAGTCAATTGCCAACAAACTACCTCCAAGTTGATAGAAAAGGCTTCCAAAACTGACAAGTAGAATGCTTGAAAGCTTTTTGGGAAGAAAAGTACAGAAGTCAAATGCTTGTATAATTAGTCAACAAAAAGACTATTGAAAATCAAAACTAAACTCAAGTATCTGATCAACCTTGACCATATTACAACCCTTTCAAATCTTAATCAAAGGCATTTCTTAAAAACAAGACAAGAAGAGTGATATTCACAATCTATATCAAACAATCTGGGACAAAATTCTGTATCGCAAAGACTGAGAAATAGAGACAAAAGGCCCAAAAACCAACCCAGAAGGAAGGGTAATGCTCTTGGTACCAAGAGTACAGGGCGTTAATGGTAAGGTGATTCTCCCTAAAATATTTCCAGGGGGAATTAATGATGCTCTATAGGCCACTAGAGGGGAGTGTCATTGTTTGAAAAAAGGGTCAAACAAGCTCATGCTCAACCCAGACTCAACAAAAGGGCTTTGAGGACTCTGTAAGCTATTCGATGACGGTGAAAAGAAAAAAACTTCAGAAAACAAACATTCATCCAACAATCATAAGAAATAAGAGGCTAAAACACGAGGAAACAATCATTCCCCAATGGAGTCACCACTTTTCTGTTGTGAGAAATCTTACCCTACCGACAGGTTAAGCTCCCCTTAGCTGGGTTTTCTTTGGCTAATACAAAATAGAGCAAGTAGACACTAACATCCCTTGCTCCTGTCTATTCACACATGAAAATGAGAAGAAAGAAAAGGAAATAAGAGTGCACCTTTTGCGAAGGTTGTCCTCGTTGATCCTTGTTTCTCCAACGTTGGATCCATTCCTAGCTCGAACATGATCTCCCAGTCCTTAGATAGAACAATTTTCCTCTTCTACTACTTGCACAAAGTTAGATGAAAGCAAATCTAACTAAATGAAACAAGAATAAAAATTCATGTGTAAAGTAAATGAGACAAAGGTATGGGAATAGGCCAAGCTTATATTCATGAGAAACAATGGAAAACACTTATAATCATGTTGATGTTGAGCAAGCTTCCTCCAATGCTCCTCCTATCCATCCCCTTGTTGTATGATGACGAATGAACCAGAGGTTTGATATGCTTCAGACTTTAACTCTATCCAATCCCATTCACCCTTGAGAGGCCTTGTTTATATAGAATCTTGGGATGTTTAACCAACTTAGGATATTAAGGGAAGGTTGAGATATTTTCTCCATAAGTTAGGATAGATTACCCAAAAAGGAGAGACTTGAGCTTATGAGTTATCCCTTGACCATAACCATTCAAAGCATCATGAGATTTTCCCTTTAGAATAGCCAAAAATTTCTCAATATCACTAATTCTCCCACGACAATGGCAGTAGAGTGTTATTAACGCTCCCACACAGTGGAACAAGGATCATTGATTAGGGAATAATGCTCCCTATACATGGGTAGGGGGGCGTTAATGTTGAAACAAAGCTAAAAACCCAAGGTAAAAATTAGTTTGTTGACCTTCTCATGATGAGATTTTCTCCTCCAAGTCACCTAAGGATTATGACAAATGTATTTACATGGTGTTGAGGTTGTGACGCTTAGAAAAGTCCAATATTTAGGTTATGACACTTGGTAAAATGACCCATTACAATTGTGACACTTACTAAGGTGAGATATCGCAATTACGAGACTTAGCAAAGTGAGATGCGACACTTAGCAAGGTGTGACAAAATGAGGTGTAACACTCTCATAGAACTTGTTAGCAGATTTATTGAGTATTGGTGCCTAGATTACCAAACATATGAAGATGTTCTTCAAGATATCACAATAGTCTTGGGTGACGAAGGGTTCACCGCCGAGATTGTAGAAGAACTTAGGGAAGCTCACAATGAGGAACCTATTGGGAATGGAGAATTTATTAACCAACATATTTCAAATCCTAAGTATGCCTTGGATGAAGGCCTTGAATATTGTGCATTTCCGAAGGAAGAGCCCGAGGAAGAGATTTATGAAAAAGGTTACCAGCCCCTTATAGAGGAACAAGAACTATCCCATGACTCTACTGAAGACAACAAAGATCTAATTGAAGAACGAGAGCCCGAAAAGGTGAGTCGTGAGGATGAAGTGATGGTGTCTTCTCCTCCATTCAATGAAGTCATCTGAGCTTCCATTCCTCCTACACAAGAAGAAGAGAATGTGGTTAGTCATTTTTCTTTTCAGGTTTTTGACCATGCTCTGCTCTACAATTCAGAAGGTGAAGAAATAGAGGAACCCTTGGATTTACTAGACCCTTCATGTTATAATGAAGGTGATGATGTTATTGAAAACATTGATGAGTTTATATTTGTTGGGAGACATAAATGGGATATGATTGATATTGATGGTGAAGATCCCATTTATGATACTGAAGGTCATTTTCAATTTTTGTCATTACAACGACCATATGTGATCACTACTAATTCCGATGTTTGGCAAAAAGGAGATGACATGATTACGGATTTCTTCCAACCACCTAGGGATGATTGTTTGCAACATTCTCATGATGATTTCCGATCATACCTTGGGGGATTTTATACTTATCCTTTTGAGCAGTTGGATTTATTCTACGAAGAAGAACTTCAACCACTATTGTGCTCTGACCTAGATCAGGGTAATGACATGATCAACATGGAGCGTAGTTTTTGTGACGAGAGCTCCTAGCCTTTTCCTTTTTCCCCCTTTTGTTCCATTATGGGTGTGGTTGGGAGTTTGCCTCATAATAGCTATGTCCATGTAGGGTAGAATTATTTTCAGCCTATGATCTTTTCCAAGGATCTCCAGTCTCATGCACATGACCCACAAGCTTTGGGTTGGAAGCAAAATTTTTTCTCTAGTCCTAGTTTGACCCCTTGTTTTGCTCTTTCTCCTTCCATAAGCAGCTTTGGGGTTGTTCATAGGTTTCTTCTCATCCATTCTTATCGTGATAGCCTTCTAGTTGAGGATGAGGATCTGCCTTCGTTTGATTTTCTTGACCTTGTCTTAAAATGGATAGGGAAGGCTCATGGTGATACCTCATGGCATAATTTGGTCCCACCCTCCCACCTCCATGAGTTAGAACTTATAATTAGTTATGATATTATGTGTGCTCTGATTCATGTTCCTTTTGTGCTTGACTTATGCTTGTGTTGGTTAGTGATGAAGGACAAGGGTAAATGTTATGGTACAATCCTAGGATGGCTTTATTGGTTATATGATTATACCTAGCGTTATACTAACACTGATTAGGGTAGGAAGGTTAGGGTAGGCATTTGCATTACATTGTATATATATGTTGCATCTTGCATATCATGATCGTATAGATTGCATCTTGATTGAAATTGCATACATGCATATCATTTACATATTATAGTCTTATATCTTGCATCATTGCTATGTCATATTCATATGTCTTACATGATCATATTGATATGTTAGAACAAAGATATTGGATAATTTTCTTTTCAACATTTACCTTGAAATTTTGATAGTTAACATTTTTTTATAAGAATAAGGGGTGATAGCACCACTATCATGCCTCAAGCCCACAAGTAGAAGACATGGAGTGTCGAGAGCCAAATTTACTAGTAGAGCTCCACAAGGCCCCTCCTATCTTGACTTGCACCATCATTCATCACCAACAACAGAGAAACATTCATCACACCGGCCTAGACCCAGAGGACAACATGTCTTGCTTCATGAGGTAATAAGTTTGGTTTCTTGGTAAGTGTCACTTCAGTAATTGAAGCATTTGAATATGTTGCAAATAACCCTTTCTTGCTTATAAAACATTTGCTTGGAAATTATACCCTTTGCCTTATTTAAACTCAATGGGTATCATCACGTCCTAGTAAGTTAGTCACCCTAAAAAATGGGGTGCTACTGGGGGTTCCTTAAAGAGTCATCGTACCATTCCCGATCATACTTATCACTTTCCATACTTCTTCCATTTCATCTCCTCATCTTTTGGGTTTTGGGGCTTATTGACCTAAGATGGGCATGTACCTCATTTCATGGGAAGAAGGGGCCATTAGGCTCAAAGGTGCCCTAGTAAAATCATCATACATTAAAATATTTCCTTGGGATCCCGAGAAAAATGAAATGCTTCTCAAAAAATGAGGGACCCAAAAAATAAATAACTAACTAATCAATCATGCAAACCAAGGTAGAGCGTATGTGGGCTATGCATTTCCCTTTAGTCCCTTATTGTCTTCAACTTGGAAAAGCATGCAAACCAAGGTAGAGCATATGTGGGCTATGTATTTCCTTTTAGTGCCCATTATTGTCTTCAACTTGGAAACACATGCAAAATTAATGGCTAATAAAGGGATTGGAAAAAAATGCTTTGAAAACAAAAGAGGAAAATGATGTGGCTAGCCCTAAACAAAGGCACCCATAAATGAGACAATATGAGCCCTTGTATGTCACGAAACCCCATACCCAAACGTCTTACCCCACTCCACCTAATACTCACACATGACTTAGATAGGTTTCCCTTGGGAAACACCTTTGACTTGGGGATTGATTGACCCAATAAGATGTCTTGACACCCCTCCCACACCTAAATTTGACAAATTGTATAAGGTATTTGAGCATTTGTTTAGTTTGAAAAGGGGGGTTTGATGCACATGTTTGGGTGGTTCCATTATTAGATGTGTCTTATTAGGGAATATTCTTGTGACTTATGGACCCTTGGAGGGTGCATATATTTGTCTTTGTAGGACCTTGCCTGGTGGACATGTAATCATGAGGAAATGACTATGTTCAGACCTTCATGAGGGATTTGGATCCCAAGGATGGATGCTAGACCCCATGTCTAGGGCAACCTTGTGATGATCATTTGTACCTTGAAAGTGGAGGTTGTTACATTTGAGGTACTCTGGCATGGTCAGGGGACAAGTTCCCACCTATTCCCACTTGAATGCTAGACTTTGGAGGCTTGGACGTCACCCACCTAGCCCACGACGTCACCATGGAAAAGACTAGGATTTGATGGTGACAACTTGGTGGAAGACGGATATGACATGATACTTTGGCATGTGTGGCACAATTATTGGCCTTTGGAGGCCCAACATTCCACTAAGCAGCCTCAATGTCACCTTCTTGGAGCTTAACGTCATCCTAAAGACGGATGGTGTCATCCTTTAGGATTTTACTTTATGCAAATATATTAATTTCGTAAAATAAAAGGATAATTGAGGGGGTCGACCCTCTTATAATTTTGTGTTGACAAATAAAGTGGACAAATTAGGTTACGAGGCTCCATATAAATAAGCCTCTTGACATTTCATTTTTATCATAACTTTCCTCTCACAAGAGGACTAGATCTGAAATTTTTGCCCTCTTGGGCAATATTGACTCTTTTACCTCATGCGCTATCTCTTGGAGGACATGTTTTGGACTTCTCTTGGTTCATTTTTGGTGGAAAAATCTGCAACTAGGGTTTGCGCTTGATTATTCTCGATGAAGTAAGTAAAATATGCAATTTCATTTCATGCATTGAATGTTTATGGTAAATTCTACTTGTTCATATTGAAGATTTTGATATTGTTTGCTTAAACCTTAGGAGAGGAGCATAAGGTGTTTCCTCCTCTCTCTGGATCATTCCACCTATTTAATTGTTACAAGAATCTTGTCTAGAGTAGGCTCCTAAATCCCTAAAGTGCTAGCACTTTAGGAGTCTTGTTCTAGAAACTTGTTGCTATATGTTTCAAGAGTCTAAGGAAGAAGGAGAATTTGCTAGAGCCCAAAAGAGCTTGTTCTCTAGCAAAATTCATCTTTTGAGACTTGAATCTTGAGGCCCTAAGGTGCTAGCACCTAAAACTTCATCTCATCATCTTGAGGACATTATTATCATCATTATTTCTCCAAGTTATATTGTTGTTGTAAATGATTCCATAGCCCCCAAAGGCACTAGTTTACTTGCTCTCTCTCCCTCTCTCTCTCTCGTGAAGGATTTGATCAAACCAATCCTCAAACTTTACTCTCTAAGGCTTTTACTAACCTTCTCTAACTCTAGTTTAGCTTAATCTACTAATTATATAACTGTTGTTGCAAATATTTGCTACAACCATTCTAACTGCTGTAATTTGATGCATAATTCACTCTAATTACTAGCTAACATACTCATAAACTTCTTGGGATAAGTGCTAAATGATCTACTTGATAAATGTTAAGTTTTCACTGTATTCTCTTGTAATTCTGAGTTGAATTTCTTATGGTTATTACAAAATACTATTGGTTGTTATAAACTGTCATCTTGCTACAATTTTTACTTCAACCATCATATATCTATGTTGTTTATTGTCTATTGAGGTATTTTATCAAATTGGTATATATATATATATCTATTGAGGTATTTTATCAAATTGGTATATATATATATATATATATATTGTTCTTGTTCCAAGCAAGTACACAAACTTTTCTTTTGCCTCAATTTCATAGACATAGACCCTTTGACTTAGGTAATCAGTGAGAGGGTGCTCTAAGCTTGACCATATCCTTGCTATCTGATCCCTTGAGGTTACTGGTGACGCCTCCCTTGGGCTGGACCTCATCCATCCCTCAAAAGTGGGGATTTCCTACCAAGGTGACAATGGTGGGTTATCCTGTAGTTACACAGATTTGGAGACTTTATTGGCGCTTTGACATAAGTACAAATCCCATGATAACATGGTTGACATGTGACATCAACAGGTCGTAAAGGAGGTCTGCAATAGATTTGTGGGAAGAAGATATTTCCAGGGATTTGCTGAGGTTTGGTTTTTTGATTTGTACGGTTATTGGAGGACAAGTTTGTCCTCATATTTTGGTGATATTTGTATTGGCTGAGAGGACAAGGTTATCCTCAAATTTGGTGATATTGCACTGGTTGGGAGGGATGGCTTTTCCCTCGGGATTTCTGAAATTGATAAGATTACATAACATAAATACTGTGTATCATATGTGTTGATGATTCATCTCTGATCTTTTATGTTTCCGCTGCATATAATTTTAGTCAATAATTTTCAGTGTAAAAATGTTTAGTGATAACAACTAGTGTTTTACTATTTTTTTTTCCATGAAAAAAAGCGTAATTTTATTCATCCAAAAAGAACCAAATTACATTCTATAGGTTCTTTTAAGCACGTCTGTCAACCTTGGATAAAAAGATCCAAGAAAAACAAGGCTAAATCCCCTATGAGAGAGTACAACCTGAAGGCATCAGAGATAAAAAAGAAATATACATTAATCCAAGAATGGAACATAGAACAACCAACAGTCAAAGCCCCCACTAGGAGAGAAAAGCGCCAAGAGAAACAAACCAAAAGAAACCCTCGAAACTCGACGGACTAGGTCAGAGCGATATAGCAACCACACACCAAAAGCCCCAATTTGTATATACATCAAACCCTGAACATACCAAAAAATTGGACTGACCAGGTCATAGTGGTATAGCAACCACACATTGAAAACACCGATCTGTGTATACATCAAACCCTGAACATACCAAAAAAATGGAGAAGAGGACCACATATTGCAGGGAACAAACCCCCAAGAAAACCCTACCGAGAGCGAGCGAACCAACCAAGAAATACCAGAAATGGGATGGACCAGGTCTGAGCGACATACATACCCCTCAAAGGGAAGAGAGTTTCCAAGAATTATCTGACCCACCGGCTGCAATATTAGAAATCAACAAAAAATATTTGAAACCAGAGCCAAACATCAAGGATATGCATCTAACCCTGACAACGATTCTGAAACAAGGAGGCAGATCTGGAAGAAGGCCCACAAGAGATGGGGAGGAGCCCCACGGAGAGACATCGCCACAAAACTAGAGGAGGCCGTTGACCATGGCTATATCGAAGAAATAAAAATGAAAGAAAAGAGGGAAGGGAATGGAGCCTCCGAGAAAACCCTCCCAGCTGACCGAATGAAATGCCTGCACCATCAAGAACAGGAGAGAAAGCATTCATTTCGACAAGAAAAAAGACAACCCACACAAAGAGGGAAGCATAACCTCCAGATCCGGAGAACCGGCGACACACACAACAAATCCCCCATCTCTCTCGATCACCAACAAACAAAAAACAGATTCCAGGTAGAAGCCACGCACCAATCAAAGTAAGACAATGATCGCTGCACCAATAAACCAACGCGAGCTCAACAACAATCGGGAGCCGAGGACAACCAAAGCTCCACAAAAACTGAAGGAGGAATGTCTAGAGAAGAGAAAGAAAGGGTAACGACACAGAGTAGAGGGGTATGCGGCTGAGGAAACCCTAGACATAAACCCCCTCAAAGTGTTGGTCAATTAAATATATATCCACTAGCGTTTTACTATTAGATCACTAGGAAGAAATTTTCATATCTGAAAATTAGTCACATAAGAGTGTATGTGAAAATTGGCATCCTTGTTCCCAATGGTTGCTAATATTTGTATGGAACATTTTGAGACTTTAACCTAAAATAAATTTCATCTCAAACCCAAGTGTTGGATTCAAATTGTTGATGACACATTTGTTGTTTGGCCTCATCACCATCCCTCTTTGATCTCTTTCTTTAACCATCTTAATAGCAGTCCCCCCATATCCAATTTACTATGGAAATACGAAAGGACAATTCTATCTCCTTTCTGGATGTTCTTATCTCCCGTCTTCATGATGGCTCCCTTACCCACCAAGTTTATAGGAAAAAGACTCATACTGATATATTTGCTTTGACCAAACCAAAATTTTGACATCGACCCCTTATCACTCCTCTTGCATAATTTAAGAAGTGTTGGAAATTGAAAAACATCCTAATAATTTTAATCGTGAAGATGACTACAAACTTAGCCAATCTTGGAATCCCATCATTCACTAGTTATTAGGCCTAATCTATTTATATTTTTAATTTAATTGACTAATTTTACTCTTTCTCAACTTCCTTGAGTATGTTTTTTTTTTTTTTGCATCCCCCTCATTCTCTTTCTTTATGTTTCTTTTCCATTTAATCTAATTATATCTATGCTATTTATTTCTATTTAAGTCTTCGATTCTTTAATCCTCTTACTTCAACTTATATTAAGTGTGTCCTTTATAAAACGTTCATTCAATTATTTAATAATATATCCTTTATTTATAACAAATATTTTATTATTTATCCACAACATATTCTTCTCATTTTTTTGTCATTTTTCAATCATTTTTTCAATTGTTGTACTTTTCAAAACTACTTAGACAATGTAAATCCAAAAAGTTTTAATCATTTTCTTCAAAAGTTGGAGGTTTCAAAACTATTACACAATGTATATCAAAAAAGTTTTAATTTTTTTCTTTCAACTTTAGACATTTCAAAACTACTTACACACTATATACTCAAAAAGTTCAAACAACATGATATCAATATTTTTATAGGAGTTGTCTAAACATTTGACTTTTTGAACTTTTTCACTAGAATTCGGTCAAACAGATTTGGTGAAATCACCATTTTGTGTTATTTTAGAATCACCGTTTTGTATTATTTTAGACAAAATTGATCAAAAAATATGTCCATAAAAACACCAAAAATAGAACATTTAAAATACAATTTTATTATTATTATTAATTATTTATTTATATATATATTAATTTAAATTTATATTCTCTACTCTCACTTGGCTGTTAAATGTATATTCGATATGAAGATGGAAAAGTGTGTTGGAATAGGCCCGTGAAATCTAATTCAACGAACTAATATGGTGAAATGGGTATTGGAAGGCCACCATGCCCGTGGTGGTAGGCACTCAGTTGCCCAACATGATCAAAATGGGGACGGTGAGTCACGTCAAGGCTTAACGTGGGGTGGTTTCCTATTAACGAGGAAAATGTCGTTGGAATGGGAGTAACCCATACTCTTTGAATTTGAATCCAATTATCAGGGGGTTTTATGAGAAGCGGAGGAGAGAACAGGTGGCATCAGATCTGTCCAATCGCCACACTTGAGAATGCTAACGTGGAACACCCACGTCAGATAGAGGTACTCAAAGGCATAGATACCAGAGATTCGATAGGGCCCGACCCCTCCCACAACGTACACTCTCTCACAGAGACCATGGAGACCGTCATGGTTAGTCTGAGCTCCATTTTCTTCTACTGTTGCGCTGTTTTGGGTGGTTTTGTACATTTGAAGTCTGTTTTTCTCCCCCTTGTTTGCATGGATTTTATTGTGTTATCAGTTTGTTTTTGTGGTATTTGTTTATAGGGAAAGAATGCGAGGAGAGGATTTACACACATTGGATCTCTGGTCTACACTCCAAGACCATCCAAAGATGGGCCTGCAAGTAAGGTACAGTTGCCCTTAGAAAGGGACATTTGGATTTCGGTGTACCCATTTTGAGGTCAGTTATACCTGTTGCAATGTCCTTATTGTCGTCCCTGCCAAATGCAGGTAGGGACTCCCACATCCTTGAAGTCTTCCAGGCCTCTGAGCAGGTTTGGTGAAGCCGATCCTCCCCACTGGGTAGAGCAGCTGGACCTATTAAGACGTCTGGATGGATGCCATGATGACGATGAAGATGATGGTGAAGTTGATCATGGGGTGCTGCCCAATGCAGTGCAGAACAATGCGGGGGAGGCAGATTTGTTGGGGTTGCAGAGTGAGATTGATAAGTCCGAGGAGGAGCTGTCGAAAACGGATTCTGTGGAGCAGGGGATTTGTTATAGTGATGTGCAGGGCTTGGAAATGGTTACTGGAGTACCGGAAAATGCAGAAAAGGATAAAGATGAAGAACCACCATATGTTCACAAGGAACTGCAAGAGAAGCAGGTAAAGCATGCCTGTCTATATATACGTACTTGCATATGTATAGGCCTTTGTATAAGTATATGTGTGTAAAGCATTTCTGTGTAGACTCGATGTATACGTATAGGCACGTGTGTGTCTTTTGAATGCAAGTTTCCTTTGTATTTGTTCGGCTAGAGGAATATCGGGCCTTCGGAAATTTATGTTGTCAAAATCCCAGCCTCTCTTGACCCTCACAATTGATGGAAATTTATTGTCCAAGCATACCAAAACACTGAACAACAGTGCCCTAGCTGGCTAGTAATGTAGTTTTAGGGATTAAGATAAGAGGCCATGATCGTGGCAGGCTGCTTTGGGGCAAGCTTCTAAATTTATGGGGTTGTATTGTAGGGGAGAATGGAGTAGTCTTTAAGAGAATAGCATATTGCCAACAGTCTATGAGGTCACATACCACGGTGGATTTAGATATTCTTAACAGACTCTGCTTGTATTGTGCATTAGAGTACACCCTAGAGTGGTTTTTGTGTGGTCTCACAGAAAGTTATCGGAACCGGTGCTCTAAAAAATACATAAAATATACAAAATTTTATCTGTCTATCTATATATATAGTCAAGTGGGTGTAGTTCAAGTGGTTGTGAGGAGAATTGTTATACCCTGATTCAAATCCCGCTTTGTAACATGTTGCTCTTAGTGAGCTCATTGTTGATGAGATATATGTGGTCTATTCATGTGTTGACCTGGTCTTGTGCCCTGAAGAATCTAGGGCTTATCTTGGGTACCATCCTCAAAATGAGAGAAAGAGAAAGTGCTAGAGAGATTTCCCCCTAAATATGTTACCTAATTAATATATATATATATATATATATATATGAAAACTAAATTTTTAGAAAACCAAGATGGACAGAATGCTATTGAACAAGATGAGAGACTATCCAAACCATTAGAGACCAAATATACAAAGTGTCTCAACAGTAAAACCTTCAGAAAACTAATTTTTTTTTAGGAAACCAAGATTGAAAGAATGCTTTTGAACAAGATGGGAGACAATCCAAAGCACTCTTTGAACTAAACCCTCTGCTCTATGTCAATATTCACTTTAGTTTCATGATGGCAACTGCTGATGCTGCTTTCCATAAATATCCATAACATCTGATCCACATGTGAACAAATTCCTAGTAGTAGGTGGAGTATTGTTGCGGATAACACTAAAGGGGCGAGCACATCTAAGCAGTGGATGCACATCTTAGCTTTCTACATGCAATTTTTAGAGTACAAGAGGAGGCAATCATGAAGACAAGTTCTGCTGTCATATTTTGAGATTCTGTTCAGTCATGTGCTGTCCTTTCCATTTACAATTTTTTCATGAACTTAGTAGCTGAAGCAAGACTGAACCACCAGAACCGGCCTTCCGGTCCGGTGTTCACCCACTGGTTCAGGGTTGTCTGATTGTGAACCAGTCTGGACCAGCCCGTTCCAGTTCCAGTCAAGTTCACCAGTTCTGATAACACAAGTCACATATTGCTAACGTGCTGTCAGAATATCTACCGTTAAAGGATTGGATATTCACATGGAAGAACCAGTAGAGGGGCATCAGCCCACAAGTAAGCTGACCACAAAGCCTAAAGGATCCATTTAACATGCAGAGCTGTTATCCATGTCAGTACAAGAGTAAATTTAATTTTGATTTTGAGCTGGAGAAGCTCAGTACTCAAATGTAACTCCATGCTTATTAGTCACCCATAATCTCACCATGGCTCAAGAGGCCTGCAGCGGCTGCTTATGAGTTTTTGATCATCACAGTCTAGCTGTTTACAATTTCACTCATAGTGGTCCCAATCAAGGCTGTTGGGAGAGGGGAGCGGGAGTGTTGATTTTCAAAAATTTCGGGGAGCGGGAGTGTCGATTTTCAAAAATTTCGGGGAGCGGGAGCGTTTTTTTATATAATACATAAAAAATATATTTTGATGCATATATATAAAAAAAGCATGCAGAATGGCGAATCAATTGCAAAAAACATGAAAACATAAATATAAAATCATTTAACTAATTGATTAGTGATGATGATTAAATAATCAACCATTTAGTACACATGTCACATATAACATCAACCATAAACATTTGTCATCAATAGATTGTAATAGACAACATCAACCACAAAATGAAATAGACTCTAGAGCATCATATTTATTACCAAAGAGTTGTAAGATTTAGTCAATAGTTCAAATTTCAAAATTCAAACTTCAAAGGTAAATTGTCATATAATGTTCATAACTTCATTGTTTACGGAATAAGCCATAATAAAGAGTCAAGACAATACTAAGTTCCAGAGGCTACTTATAAAAAGGAAAAATAAAAAGAGATCTAATATATATTAGCAAGTACTAAGTATTATGCTCTAAGTTTTCCTCTTGCCACGAGAAACTTCTAGTTTCTTTTCCCGTGCTCTTTGAGTTTGAAGAAGAGGAGTAGGTGGAACTTGGAAGTGTTTGTGGAACACAACCAGTGGCTGAATGCCCCCCACGTGACAATGGATGTTGTGAAGATAAAGGAAAAATTGATGCATCTGGAACGCTGCTAGTGGATGGGGGTGGCAAGTCTCCTCCAAGAATATGATCACCATCATGATCACCCAAAAGTTATGCTTCCAAGTGCTCTAAAACCATGGCTCCATCCTGACCAAAATATATTGGGGTATTTATCCTCAATGATTGCTCTTGTTGCCTTACAATTAACAACATTATAAGTGATGACTTGAATAACATTATAGGGCCCAATCTCTTGAATGGTTTTAATCAAGGCATCTGTAGTATTAATACATATCTTGTAGCGATTTGAGTAGTCATGGGTTGAAAGGAAGACCACACCACTAGCAGACACACCAAGAATATTCATCAATGGCCTGCCTTTCACATTTTTCCAACCATTAGATACAATTGATACC
>ML800045.1:35024-50139 GCA_009831015.1 Picea engelmannii
TTCATCGTCTGTAGGACTAGATGGGGGCAATCAATTATGAATTTCCTTTCACCATCTGTCTTATAGTTAGCTTATGCCTACGAAGCGGGGGCAATCAGTGATACTTAATATATCAGGGGTGGTGATCTGTGATTTTTTTTTATAATAGAGGTTTGTCAACTTGTTTTGGTTATTCTAGACCAATTTTCCTCAACCTTCAAAACCCCTCGGTCTGTAGAGAAAAAAGGGAAAAATATTTTCAGGGGATCTTCTTTTGAGCAAGCTTAAAAGTTTAGACAAACTGTTAAGAAACTAAAGATATTCAGAATTAACTTAAAACTAACCATTTTTAGTTAGAGAGAAAAACTATGAAAACTGACCTAACTGAATTTAATCATTTGATGATTTTCAAAGCCAATACAAAGTCTCTCCTACTCTGATAAAAAAAATCCGAAAATGTGAAGGATAGTATTGAGGGTATTAAAGGAGATTTTTCAACAATCTGTAAACCAGAATACCTCAGATATAATTTCAAAAATAACTCTGTGGATTTTTTTTTTTTTTTAGGAAAGTTAACTAATTTTTAATTTTAAAAAGAAACCGGTATATACAATTTTTATTTATTTATTTATATTTTATTTTATTTTATTTTATTTATTTATTTATTTTTATTCCATATAATGCTTTAAAAAACGCCCATTAACAGGGGCATTTAGGATCTTACCATCCAAATTTTCAAGTAGAAATGAATTTTTTCCTTCAGAAGATGATACCTTAAAGGGTCCATACCAAATATGATCGAATTTACCATTTTTTCCTAAATCTTCTTTCCAGGCATCCCACCTCAAAACCAGATCCCCTGGGAGAAAGTTCCTGTTCTTGGCTTTACAATCAAATAACATCTTCATATCATCTTGGTACTTCTGAAACTTTTCATCTATTACGTCCCTATGCTGCTGAACTTCAATCAGCTGGTTTATCCTTCTTGTGAGAGGGTTTGGCTCTTCCTTCTCATCCTACCATAATTTCATCACAGGAAGTGCTAAGTTTATGGGCAACACTACATCTATTCCATAAACCATTTTAAAGGGAGAAGTACCAATAGAATTCTTTGTGCCTATTCGATTTGCCCATAGAGCATATTTTAAATGTAAATGCCAAGATTTTTTATTTTCATTTAAGACTTTCTTGATTATACTGATCAAACTCTTGTTAGAAGATTCTGCCAGGCTATTTCCTTGCAGATAGTATGCTGTGGAATGTCCCAACACAATATTATATTTCTGGCAAAAACTGACCATTGCCATAGACTTGAAAGCCTGTGCATTATCTGTGACTATCTTTCTAGGACAGCCAAATCTTGAAATATATTCTCTTCTAAAAAGTCAGGACTTCACCAGTGAGGTAACCAGGCCTCGATCTATCATTTCAGTGGTTTTGTGGAGCATTGGGAGGCCTCTAGGAGATAGGTTGAATTATCTAGGGTTTCAATCATCGAGGGAGGGCACAAGTCCAATAGAGGGTTGTCCATTTGGAGGTGCATTTCTTCATCACTCATCCTGAGATTTCACCAGGGGTTTGGTATTGCCCCGATCTACAGTTTGGCATCTTCATTGGAGCATTTGGAGGACATTAGCTACAGGGCCGAATTGTTGAGGGTATCCAGTCTTCTAGCAGAGCATGACCTTTCCAGTTGAGGGGTTTGGTACTTCATACGACCCAGATCTCATCTTGTTATTCATGCATTGTATCCAGGTGGCCTTTGGAGGCTTGTATCTTCTATTCTTCATCTAATTGAGGGTTATCTTCATTTTGTTATGATCTATTAGCTATATTGTATTAGATTTGCAGATCCATTGTATCAGGGTCTTCCTCTTTATGAATAATATCATATGTGAGATATTTTAGTTATCACTTGTATTATTCATCATGCATTGAGTTGTGGTATGTCCATTGTATCATATTTGCAGATCCATTGATTAGAAGTGCTCAAAGATGCAAACCCAGAGTGATCCTGATCTCATAGAGAGTCAATTGGCTCAAAGGGAGAGCTGCAAAGGGAGTTTCCTCTCGGTTCAGGTGGGAGAGAGACGTCTCCCAAGATTGACAAACAAGTGTAATGAGTCTAGAGTGAAGTTTGTATACTTCAAAGACAAGCTTTGGCATGATAAAGAATGTCTCCCTCGTTGAGAGGGAATGTTGATGTTTGGACAACATCGGGAAGAAATTCTCCCAGATCATATCACAGGTTTCTCCTAATGTTGTAGATGTTATGAATACCTCCCTAGTTAATAGGGAGTGTTGAAATTGTAAATATGGTCAGTATTCATAATGTGAAAAGTAAAAATTGAAAAGTAGTTTAGTATAAATATATATAGTAAATAAGTAGTTATTTATTATCCAAGGGATACATCCTTTCATGGATGGTCATTGTATGTTCTATATATATGAAACACTCATCATTATAATAATATATATTCATAGATACAATATTATCTCATATGAAAAATCAACAAGAAGTAAACTAGTTTTTATCTATAAAGAATACTTGAAGATTGGTTATGTTAGATAATGAAGATGTAATTTTTCTTATGAGATAGTTATCATAGAGAAAGATGGAATTTGTCTTGTGAGATAGTTATCATAGAGAAAGATGAAATTTTTCTTGTCTTTTAGTTCAAAATTAATACCAATGCTTGAAGTTCATTGGAGTAAATAAAATAAGGAAAGACTATGCAATCTTCCAAACTTTCTAGTGAAATAGTGATGGGACAAGAATTGTGAGCTAGAAACAATGATCAACTCTAAATATTTATGGGAGCTACAATTACAATATGAACTGGAATTATCATTTGAGAGATGAGATGAAGAGCCTAATATTAAATTAATTTGAGGTCATATAGAATGATGGAATTGCTTGGAAATGGTGCCACACTCTTGAAACTTGTTGCTTATTTTATTTTTGTGACCTAAACAGTGTTACGAAGAAATAGAGGGAATAACTAAATTTGTCTTGGTTTATTATCCTTCTAGTGAGGAGAATATTTCCACTGTTTGAAGACTATAAAAACCATATAAATTTCGAGACTATGTAAGAAAGGAGAGGTTTGTTTTGATTGCCACAAGGGATTTCTAGAAGAACTAGAGTTTTTGGAAGCATAATGCATAGGCCTTGCAACCATAAGAAGAACAAAGATACTTGTATAGTGCAAAGAGTTAGAGTTCATAAATAAAATTCCACATAGTATCCATGTTGGTGAAGTGTGTGGGATATAAGTTCCTTGTTTCTGGATCAACACTAAGCAATGTCAGTTTCTATATTCAACCATTGAAAATTATCAAAACACTTTATTCTTAACCATTAGGGTATAGCCACATTTCCAAGATTTTGTTTGACAATAATCGAAATATCAAAGCTTTGATTTGGAGGTTTGAATAAGAGGTTATGATTCTATTAAGATTATGATGCCCAAATTTCCCCAAAAATTTGCACTCCTCGTCAAAATTCTTGTGAACCACATCATTTTCCAAATTGAGAAGGTTGACAACAATGATTATGCCATGATTTAAAACCCTTTGTACACTTTCCCCAAATTACCAACTCATAACAAATTTCCATCACTAAATGCCTCTATTGCATTGATGAGATCTCCATAAGAAATTCTTTGGTGCCCCACACTTAAGGAAATTAGAGACTCTCTAAGAATACATCTCTTCTGATTTTGTCTCCACAATATCCCTTGAAACAAACACAATACAAATATCACCATAACTTCAACGATATGTATGGTAACTCTTTTCAGATGTTAAACACTATTATTTTTGTGAGTATAGCATGGTGACAGTGTTACCCAAGGTCCATAGAGACCAATATTTCCCATAAACGATGTGGCACATAGTGCTTTGAAAACTCCACCTTTAGGGAGTCCACCTAACAACTTGTTGAAACAAATATTCAAGGGGCCAAGCGTTTAGAGATTTTCCAATGCCATGGGTATTTCTCTTGATAAATTGTTGGAGGAGAAACCCATGTCTTGAAGACTTTGAAGTTCACTCACCAAAACGAGAATTGGATCTTCAAGTGCATCATAGGAAAGATTCAAGTATTCTACTTCTTTGCATCGTCTAAGTGCACTTGGAATGTAACCAGTGAAGCGATTTTCAAAAATATTTATAGCTTGAACCATAGTCATTTTTCTTAGTTCGGAAGGCACATGTCCATGTAATAAATTGTTTGAAATGTTGAAACAAAATGCTAAATTTGCAATACCTACAACCTCTGGAGGTATTGAACTGTTGACCCTGATGTATGATAAGTATAGCTATATAGTAAGCTCACACATTTCCCTAGATTTGTGGTATATCACTTAATAAGTGGTTTCAAGCAAGATATAGAATTTCTTCTCTTTTGGAAGTCAACAACAAAATACGTAATTTTTCCAGGGAGGTTATTTCTCCCAAGTTCTAGCAGACCCAACCTTTTGAGCTGCATGATTCCTATCAAGATGTTTTCTTGTAAATCATGGTATCCCATTAATAATCTCTCCAAATTTTGAAGCATATTAAGTGAAGAAGGAATTGTCCCTGAAAAAAATTAAAGAATAATTGAAGTAATGTTAAACTAGTTAGGTTTCCAATTTGTGGAGGTATTTTTCCCACAAATTCATTTTTGGCCAAGTTTATGAAGTCCATTTTTGTAGATAAATGGTCAATAAAAGATGGAAAATGTCCTGTGAGACATTTGCAGGGATAATTTTAAGAATGAAAATTTATATTAAAACGTAGAAACATGGGCTAATCTTACTAGTCCTTAATATGAAAAATGTAAAATATTTGGCGATAGTTTTGTAAAAATATTCAAATTTCTAAGGATTTTATATAGTTTGTATAAAAAATTGGAGATTTTTAAGGTAAAATATTCTATGAAATTTAGGCGAATCATTTTTAGAAAAAATGGAAATGGACAAATATTTTTTTGGGAAAAACCATGGAAAATTAGCCCATTGGAAAAAATTAGCCCCTAAAATCATCTATGGACATTTTAAGGGTAACTTGATTTCCCATAGGGAGGAATAGTTAGTAACTGCTAACTAGTTGATTCCCACTTAAGTAAATGAACTAGAGTTGCGCCAACTTACCCAACTCCATGGGCACTACTCCACCGAGATATTTAGGCCCTAATTTGGTCAGTTCAAACTTCATACAATTGAAGAGGGAAGAAGGAATGTTTCCTCTTAATTGATTAGCAACTAGATAGAGTCGTATCAACTAGGTGTTCTTGCTACACAACTCTGATGGAATGTAACCGGCAAATTTTTTTTTATCTATAGAGAATACTTAAATATTGGTTCATTTAGACAATGAATATGTAATTTGTCTTGGGAGATATTTATCATAGAGAAAGATGGAATTTGTCTTGTCTTTTTGTTCAAAATGCAGACCAATGCTCAAAGTTCATTGGAGTAAAGAAAACAAAGAAATATCTGTGTTTGAAGTCCATAGAGACCAATATTTCCCATAAAGGCTATGACACCAAGTTCTTTGAAAGCTCCACCTATAGAGACTTCACACGACAACTTATTGAAATAAATATTCAAGTGACGAAGCATTTTGAGATTTTCCAATGCTATGAGTATTTCTCTTCATAAATTGTTGGAGGAGAAATCCATGTCCTAAAGACTTTGAAGTTCATTCACTAAAACTGGAGTTGGACCTTTAAGTGCATTGTAGGAAATATTCAAGTATTCTACTTATTTGCATCATTTGAGTGCACTTGGAATGTAATTAGTTATGTGATTTGCATAAATATCTATAGATTGAACCATAGTCATTTTTCTTAGTTCAGAAGGCACATGTCCATGTAATAAATTGTTTGAAATATTGAAACAAAATGATAAATTTGCAAGATCTGAAACCTCCACAAGAATTCACTTGTTGACCATATTGTATGATAGGTCCAACTATAGTAAGCTCTCACATTTCCTCAGATTTGCAAGTATATCACCTAATAAGTGGTTTTGAGTAACATTTAGACTTGATGTTTTGAACTTCTCGATTCTTGTCAAGGTGTTTCCTTGGAATTCATTGTCTCCCATTAATAATCCCTCAAAATTTTGAATCATATTAAGTGAAGAAGGAATCGTCCCTGAAAGAATTGAAGAATAATTGAAGGAATGCTAAACTAGTTAGGTTTCCAATATGTGGAGGTATTTCTATTACACATGAAATTTTCACACCTACGTATCTCACCCTAAGTGTCGTAAAATGTCATATAGGTGTCTCATACACCTTGACACCATGGAATAACCTATGTCACAATCCCTAGTCAATGTGGAGGAGGGATATATTACATGAAGGCCAAATACCAAGTACACATGAATTATTATTAATATTCATGGAAAATAAATTGATTAAGTGTGAGAATCAAGTGCACNTGAATTATTATTAATATTCATGAAAAATAAAGTAATTAAGTGTGAGAATCCACCTCACATTTGGTTTCCTATTTTTTAGGGAAGGTGGAGGATCTCATGGATGGTTGAAATATTTCCTCCTTAAAATCCTTGAGAGATATTTCCTCCCCAAAATCCTTAAGATATATTTTCTCCCTAAATATCTTAGAGATCCCTTTCTTAGTGGATCTGATTAGAGATCCTCTCCATGGTGGCTAAGCCTCCAAATCCTATATAATGAGGGATTTCCATGGAGGGAGGGAGATAAAGGAGAATAGAGAAGCACCTAACTTATGATCATATAAGATAGGGTAATTGATGTGTGAACATAGATATACCAAACTTATGATATTATAAGTGGTATTGGAGATATCGTTGAAGCATCGGTATTATGTGCATAGGATTATTTGAGCAAGGGTCTGGACAAAGGTGATCCGAAATCGGATTCAGCAGGCTGTCAGGGCATGAAAAATGCTCAAAAATGAAAGTGCTCGGAATCCAACGAAACCAATACCATTGCGTCCGGCTCGTCTTCCTGAATCCGGTGGTATAATTTTTATGTCAAACGGAGTCCGTATGAGGAAGATATCGCATTCTGTCCGCCGAGCCAAACAGGGAAAATTTTGGATGCTGACTGTACCTGTCCGTACAGGACACGTGGTAGGCCGTACAGCATACGTGGCCTGTCCGTACAGGACACGTGGCGGCTCCTGGGCATGACACGTGTCATGCATTTATGGCATTTTCAGCACACGGTTTGACCAATATTGAAGTGACACGTGTCACCACTGGATGGGTGACACGTGGCACATGCTGACGTCAGCAGCCTACATGGCCCGAGATGACGTGGCAGGTGACAGCGTACGGTACAGATGACGTAGCACACGTGGCAGGTGATGTGTCGATGGTGACATGGCAATTGTTGATTGGTTGTCTTTGGACGAGTCACATGGTGACACGTGGCATATTGTCGGCAAATGAAAAGGTGCCACGTGGCCCAATGAAGGGCTGCCACGTGGCACCCCTATTCTGTCTAATGACTTTGGTTCGTTGTTTAAAATTTGGTAGTTACCGGAATCGAACACCGGACCTCCACCTCCACTATGCCTTAATGATCCGAGGTAACCACTAGACCGGCGTTTGTTGCTTGTTACATGAATGAGCGATATTTTATTTAAGTTGAAGTGGGTGTTTAAACCGTGGGGGGTCGGGTCGGGGCTTAGCCCCGACCCCCGGTTATATGCGTGTTATGTGACCCGGAGCGCGGTTAAACAGACCTGTAACGGGAGCGGGTTTTAATATATAGCCCTGGATTGTATGCTATACACCATATAACCGTGTTTAATGTGTAAAGGGGCGCGGATTTGAGCCCACGGTTCTGCCCATAGCCATATGTAAAAGACATGCGACCGGGTGTTATTGCAATTGGGGCCAGCGCTAGCCCTAACGGGCTTAGCGCTTGGCCATATGGTTTTTGCATATGACCGCTTAAGGGGGCGCGCNTGGCGAACAAGACCAGATCAGTCTAGGAGCCAATCGGCAATTGTAAATATGTACTAATAAACTTTCAAAAAGAAATCAAGAAGCCTCCCTCACAGAGAAAAGGCCCGGAGACGTAGGCAAAGTTGCCGAACTCCGTTATCAAAATTGTGCATCATGGTTTGTTGTTCTTTATTGCATTTCAGATTTGAAAATATGTTAATGGCTGTATAATTCATTTCTTTTCTCGCTCTTTCGTTAAAGTTTCCCAATGGTCAATTAATGCATGCTAAGTTAAACTCAACCATAGTCATTCGAAAAATCCTGACGGATCAAAAGGGAGCTTGGTGAAGCTGTTGCACTACATCCATGGTTGTAAGTAACACTTTGTTATCATTAATATAAATTCATGCTTGGCTTGTTTCCTTTAAAGTTTGTGTATATGAACTTATCTCTTTCATAGATTCATCATGAAGCTAATCTGAGTAGAGTAGGAAGTATTGTTGTTATTGCTCGTTGTACCACAGGACCTTCAGCTAAACTTGGAGGTCAAGATCAGCCCAGAGCGAGCAAGGAGAAACGTCGGTAAAGAGGTATTTACCATTCTTCCCTCCTCTTCTTTGATATTTTATCTTTATGGTAAAGGAATGTCAGTGTCCATAATAACATTTTTTGTCTTGGAGTTAGGGGTGTAACATTCAAGAGGAAATCCACTTGTTCGCAGGGGAATTCTCCTGTAATTGAAATTGGCGACTCCACTGGGGAAGGACTCATATTGTATTTCCTTGGTTTGTCCCTACCCTTTTACCACCTTTCAGATCACGTTTTCTATTTGTTTATGATCCATTAGCCTTCTCCCATCTTCACTTACATTTTCACCAATTTTTATGCATTCTAGGTGAATGTTTTGCAATTTTTTGGCTCTTTTTCTGAGCTTCTGGGAGGACCAACGCACCCCTGTAGGCCATATAATAGTGGTGGTATATCGTCAGTGCTCCCTTATAGTGCTTAAAGGAGTGTTATAACGCTTTGTGTACCCTTTTGGGGGAGCACTAGTCTCCTTCCTAGGGTTTTTCTTCCTTTTTCTCATTAGTTTTTTTTGCAGCCTATTTTGTGGAAGTATTTACCCAGTCTTTGTGAATGGCTTGTGAAGTTATTTGGATTTTTTCTTGATTCTTATCACTCCCTCTTGTCTTGATTGGAGCTTGAAAGTCTTTTTAGAAATGTGAAAATTGCTCTTTCTAGCTGCTTGTTTTGTCGAGACAATTTGGGTATTTTCTCTTTCTCCCTGTCTCTTTTTGGATTCTTCTCTGAATTTTATTGTACTCCTTGGATTCTTGTTGTTTTTAGGATCCTTGATTGAGTTCTTGTTATACAAATATTCTTCTTGTTTTCTTTCAGTTCTCACTACCTTGAATGCGTGCTTTGTTTGTAGCCTTTTGCTTCGTGTTTTTTGCATCTTCATAAGACTCTTTCTCTTGATTGAAAGTAGTGAAGCATTGAAGGCTTTGTACTTAATTTTTGTATACGTCAGAATCAAATGAATAAGTTTTATGCATTCTTGATTTTGGGTAGTGAAACTAGCTTGCATTTGAAGTAGTGAAATTGCATGGTTTTTGGCTTTTTTGGGACATTGTGCATCTGGAATGATGAATGTTTTCTCCTTCTCGTAGCATAGCTTTCATCGAAATGAAAAGATTGCATATTCATCTCTTTTCATAACTTACAAGTCGGTCAAAACACCATATTGTCCATCCCATTTCCCTTTTGAGTAACAACAGCCTTAAAAATCAAGCGATAAACTAAAAATTGATTAGACATTTTTATTTTTTCTGGTAGCAAACCTACATTGGATTAGTTGTAGGGCTTTGGAATAGGTGTGAAAGATAAATTTCCAAAGATGAAAAAAAACATAGGATATTGTGTTAGGGAGCAGTGAAATCCAATTGCTACATTTTGTCCTGGGAAGCCCTTCTCACACAAGGGTCAAACCTGAGGTCACATTAAGACTAGCAGAGTTACTCACCCTGCTTTGTTGGTCTCAGTGTAGAGATTATGCGTATTATGGGGGTCACTTGAAGGTATACCCACAATGATGAGTGGAAGCCTTTCAAGTTGATTTCAGGCTAGATACCCTACCCTTGTGCGTGGATCAGACTGTCAACTGTTTTCCCAGGCATCACTGTTGTAGTTGGTAACCTTAGTGGCCTATCTCTTTAGGGTATTTACACAAGGTGACTGTGGAGGGGAAAGTCTTCACGGTACCTGGAATTGACGTTGGCCAAACTCACTTGGGATCCTTGGAGGGTATACCCATGATTATGTGTGGGATCTTGCACCAGGGTGTAAGTCCGTTAAGCAGTTCGTCAACATAACTTTTCCACCCTCTCTATCTCGGCCCCTTCTTACATTGTTCTCGTGATGTTGGATTTCATCACAATCTAGTGTGCTCATTGTGAGAACGTTTTGTTTGCTTGTTTTCTTACAAGATTTTTAGAGTGTGTTGTTTGTTCTCCCTAGAAGAATCTAGGTTGGATATTTATCTTTATGGCATCAGTTCCCAGAATGACCAATGAAGGAACCCCTTTTCCAGGGGAACCCTTTGTTTTTCCTTCTTACGAAAACGTTGGTCCTCCTTACATCGCTACTTTGAGCCTTCTATGTCTCAAAATTGGGTTACCAGTATGGTTGTTTTCCACTCCGGTGATATCGAATGTAGGTGCTTTAGATGTAAGCACACCACCCACACATCAACCTCATGTCGACCTTTCTCCTTATTTGCCCGTCAGGTCTCCTTCCATTTCTCCTTCTTCACCTAGTGAAATCTCTAAAGCGAGTAGCCAGGTTGATAAGAAGAAGAAGAAACAGAAAGAGAAGAAGAAGAACCAGAAAGGGACTAAGCCTCCAACTATACCAAATGTTGGATCCAAGTAACCAACTACTGTTAATAGTACTAGGAGTGTTGATGAGATCGACAAGATTAAAACAAAGAATCTAAAACCCAAATTCCCTTGTAGTATTTGTAAGGGTGACCACTTTCTGAGGGATTTCCCTGGTGTTCCCAATCTCTTGGAAATGTGGTCTTCTACATCATCAGCCCCTACTAGACATGTTGGTGATACCTCGTCAACTAGTGATGTTAAGGTTGGTAAGAAGAAGACAACTATCAAATTTCCTTGCATGTTATGCAAAGGTGATCATTACTCTCACTTTTGTCCTCGTATGGACAAGGCTTCTTCTCTTTTGGAAAAGCTTCAACTTCCAACTGGTTATCATAAGATTTCCCCCAACCCATCGTTAGTTGATGGACTAGTCAATTCGGTTCCATCCTCTGTTAGTCTAGTTGATCAGGTGGTCAATCTGGTTTCATCCTAGATTGAACCACTACCCAAAGTAGTTGATCTAGTTCCATCATCAGTTAGCCCCACTTTTCATCTTGAAAGTGAAACCCAAGTGATTGATCCAGTCCTTTCCTCGGTCAGTCCCACTCCTCCCTTGAGGGGTGCCAAAGTGCTTGCTCCGGTTACGTTATCGTTCGATCCCACTCCTCCTTTGAAGAGTGCCAAAGTGACCGATCCAGTCCCTTCCTCGGTCAGTTCCACCCTTCATCCGAAGAGTGCCAAAGTGGTTGCTCCAGTTACATCATCGATCAGTCCCACTCTTCCTCTAAAGAGTGCCAACGTAGTCGATCCAATGCCATCATCGGTCGATCATACTCTCCCCCTAGAGAGTAAACCCGGTACTGCCCACGTTTTTCTCATTGATGCAGAATCTACTGTATTGGGGGGTATTCCTCCTTCTCCCATGAAACCCCCTCCAAGTAATGAGGCCATCATTTTTTATTGGGGTGTGCTAACTGTACCTCGTCTTCCCTCTCACATTCCTTTCCAGATTACAGTACAGGTTTGTGGTCAGGACGTTCCTCAAACGCTGATAGATGAAGGTGCATCCATTAGTATTTTTTCCTCTATTGCTTGGCACGCTTTGGGTTGTCCTCAGCTTGCACCGGTTACACAGAATCTGTTAGATTTTAATAGAAGAACCAATCAACCTTTAGGGACCCTTCCTCAGTTTCCCATAACTTTGGGAGGGAAAACTATCTTTATTGATGTCATGGTAGTTCGAGACCCCTTGGATTTCACTTTACTCCTTGGGCGGGATTATGTCTATGCCATAAAATCTATTGTGTCCACTCTTTTTCGTGTGATATATTTCCCTCACAATGGAAGAATTGTGACTATTGATGAACTTTCATTCATTGGTCCTGACTGGATTACTTCCCTAAATGGTTCTTATATGCAGACAGTATCGCCCCTACCACATGTTAATTATGTGGCATTGTCTCCCATGACTTCAAATCCTGATGATTTAGATCTGGTAGTTGACATGATGATCTCTTTGGTAGGATTATTGGAGCCTGATCTCCTTACCCTTGTCGTGGCCCTCTTCGAGAGCATTGTTCTTCCATCTAGTGAAGATCTCTTGGAATCCATGAACGATTTTTGTCCCTTGACATGGTGTCCTTCCATACCATTATCCTCTTGCAAGCCATGATCAAGAAGAGTCTACGAGCATAGTTTATCTTCTCTTTGGCAAGCTCGTTAAAAAATGAAACAACAACATGAGCATAGTTTTCCTCTCTGTAGCAAGCTCGTTAAAAAATGAAACAGAGGCCTTGAGCATAGTTTTCCTCTCTATAGCAAGCTCGTTAAAAAATGAAACAGAGGCCTTGAGCATAGTTTTCCTCTCTGTGGCAAGCTCATTAAAAAATGAAACATAAATCTAGGGATTGAACCTGGAACCCTGAGCATAGTTCATTTCCTGTGTCAAGCTCGTTAAAAAATGAAACAGTCACCTCTCCTCACAAATTGATTCCTTCGCCAGATCTCATAGATGTCGAGTCGAGTCTTTCGTTAGGTCTCATTTTGAACCTTCATTTCATCCACCCTTATCCTTTTTCTCCATCTAGTAGAGAAATTGGTGACAACCTCACAGTCGGTGAATGATTTGAAGCTTGGGGGGCATGTCTCCAGCCTTTGATGGTCATTTTGGAGTTAACCCACTAGCTTTTCAAGCTGGGGGCAGAGTACCAACCGTCCATGGATATCCCAACCTTTGGAAGTTACGTTGGGAATTCACAAGCATAGTTTAATTTTGTTTCAATCTTGTGTAAAAATGAAACCAATACAAAGCTTAGTCTATGTTCTTTCTCATGCTCGTAAATACACGAGAGTGTAACCAAGTAGACTTTTATCACTTTTTTAGACTCATAAAGGTTATGCAAAAAAGGAACCCCCTGGAGTAATCTTTAAGCTCTTTTCAGACTCTTTAAACATGAAAAGATTGCCGAGTGATCTTGCTTCCTTTCCCACTTGTTAAAAGGTTTGAAAGGGCATCTTTTGAGTGGTAGTTTATCTCTTTTTCGGCCTCACAAGACTAAAATTATGAAAAAGGACAACACTGGAGTCGTCCTTAAGTCATTTTTAGACTCTCTAAATATGAAAAACCACCGAGTTTACCTTCTCTAGACTCATTAAACAATCATACATTGAAGGGCCCATATGGGACCGAACCCTTCTTCCAGTTCGTTAAACAAAGGAAGAGGGACTTACCGAAGGTGAGATATATCGAGCATGTGTTACCCTCCTCGAGCTTTTTAAATTAAAAAGAGGTACTCTTCTATCTGGATGGGGGGAAATTTGAAGGAAGCAAGCCAAATAGTTTTTGAGAACATTACCAGTCACTCTTAGAGTCACCCTTGAAAACGACACTTTGTCTTTGCATATATTGTAATCCGCTGAACCTATGCACTGAACCAATCCTCTGATTTTCTTTACTCCTTTGGGTCACCCGATGAAAGTCACAGTATCCACTGTATTATCGTGTTTTGGTCCATGTCATGTTTCTGTTGATGTGCCTCAGTGTTCAAGGGAAGTATCTGCCTCAAGAGTCAACCATTACAAATTTCCTGTTTCAATACCCATGTCGGTCCATCTTCATTTGATCCACCAATTACATCTTTGTGTACGTTTCATGTCGTTGATGGGGGATACATTAAGGCCCTCCTTCGACGAGTCTATTCTTGTCGACTTCAACACATTATCCGGGAACTAGACTTAAAAACTAGTTATTACCTTGGGACCTGCATGCCTCAATGGCAGGCCTCCTCGCATCCGACAGTGGGTTTACATCATTGAGCTCTGATCAAGTGATTCCATGGATTTTCGACTTCAGATCATCTATTCACATTCACTAGAATGTAGTAGGGTACCTTGAGAATCATTGACATCAATGATGATTTCCCTCACACTTGTTAACGGTTTACCTCATTGACCGGTAATCAAGTGGTTTCTACCATGTTCGACATCGGTATATCTATTCGCATGGTTAGATTCGTACTACATCAGGATCGGTAAGAAGACCCTGGGTTGAGTGATCACTCTAATATGTACTTTGCCCAGGCTGTGAAAGGAGATCATTTGAGCACATTGATATATATACTGTCACATAGATCCACTTTGTATTGGTCCATGGCTATGTTTTGTCATCTCGTAGATCCACTATGTATTTATCGTGGCTATGATTAGTTCATGTCATGGAATTATAGATCCACATTGTATCCTTGGTGGCTATACTCTTCAGTCAATATGATTATGAATCCACAGTGTATTTGATGAAGGCCATACCTTGAAAGTGTTTTATCACTCAAGCATAGGTATGCCTGCCTTGGGTTTGAAACATGTCATAACATTTGTTTGATGGTTGTTTGCAGCTTCACCAGGTTCTCCGAGTCCACACCTTGCATGAAATATTTGTAAAGTGTTTCGGCCATCATTATCTCTTCTGACCTCACACTTTAGGGGGCATTCTGTTACACATGAAATTTTCACACCTAGGTACCTCGCCCTAAGTGTCGGAAAATGTCATATAGGCGTCTCATACACCTTGACACCATGGAATAACCTATGTCACAATCCCTAGTCAATGTGGAGGAGGGATATATTACATGAAGGCCAAATACCAAGTACACATGAATTATTATTAATATTCATGGAAAATAAAATGATTAAGTGTGAGAATCAAGTGCACATGAATTATTATTAATATTCATGAAAAATAAAGTAATTAAGTGTGAGAATCCACCTCACATTTGGTATCCTATTTTTTAGGGAAGGTGGAGGATCTCATGGATGGTTGAAATATTT
>ML800045.1:52468-68240 GCA_009831015.1 Picea engelmannii
ATTAGATTTGAATATATTTATTGTTTCATAATCATGGATCTAAGTTGGCTTGTTCCAAAGCCAATACAAGCTTGAAACTCATCTTAAAACCCAACATTCAACACTTAAAAGGCATAGTAGGAGGTACCAACTAGGCATTGATATTGCATACAATGGAACAATACTACTATTCTTCGAGTCTGATTCTAAGCACTCAATGAAACAACCGGAACCAAAGGCATTGCTTTAAATTCAACGGTGACAAACCCTTATCATTGTCCCTCAAGATCCAAAATCAACACAACTTTACATTATTTTAATTTTTCAATGTAGGACAATGAGATAGCCAATCATTTCAAATTTGAGGTTGTATAATTCACTTGGTTTTAATAATACAATTACAGTTCAACACCTGACCAAAAGAAAGCATTTGCTACTAGAATCACTTGTCAAAAAAACAAGCATTTGCAAACTAGAGTGGGACTCAAAGACCAAATTATTAAACAAACAAGTTGAAAGGATTGTCCGATCATTTTATAACATACTAGGGTATATAAATTTCCTTCTTGCACAAACACAAGTGGATTTCGAACAACCTCATTCCATTGTGGAGGAAAGCTAATGAGTTATAGTTTTCTTGCTTATAGAAGCACAAATACATTTCGAACAACATCATTCCATTGTGTAGGAAAGCTAGTGTGTGGTAGTTTTCCTTTTTACAAAAGCACATGGGCATTTTAAACAACATCATTCCACTATGGATGAAAGATAGTGTGTGCTAGCTCTCCTTTTTGCACAAGAACAAACACAATTTGAACATCAGTCCATTGTGGAGGGAAGCTAGTGCATGGTAGCTTTACTTCTTACACAAGTAGAAGCACATTTCAAATAACATCATTCCACTGTGGGGGAAATCTAGCACACCATTATGGAGGAAAGCTAGCATGTGGTAGTTTTCCTTCTTACACAAGCATAAGCACATTTCAAACAATATCATTCTATTGTGTGGAAAAGCTAGCGTGTGATAGTTTTCCTTCTTAGACAAGCACAAGCGAATTTCGAACAACATCATTATATTGTGGGAGGAATCTAACATGTGTTAGTTTTCCTTCTTGCACAAGCACAAGTGCATTTTGAACAATATCTCCACTGTGATGGAAATCTAATGCATGTTAGTTTTCCTTCTTGCACAAGCACAAATGCATTCCGAATGACATCATTCCACTATGGGGGAAATCTAGCACATGTTACTTCTCCTTCTTTCACAAGCACAAACACACTTCGACCAACAACATTCCATTGTGAGGGAAAGCTAGCACATGTAAGTTTTCTTTTTTTCACAAGCACAAATGCATTTCGAACAACATGCCATTGTGGAGTAAAGTTAATGCATGCTAGCTTTCCTTTTTTCACAAGTACAAATGCATTTCAAACAATAACATTCCATTGTGGAGGAAAGTTGCTGAGTGCTATCTTCCTTCATGCACAAGTACAAGCGCATTTCGAACAACATAATTTCCTTGTGGAGGAAATATAGCATGTGCTAGTTTTCCATCTTTCACATGCACAAGCACATTTCTAACATCATTCCACTATGTAGGAAAGCTAGCGCGTGATATTTTTCAATCTTGCAAAAGCACAAGAACATTTCGAACATCTTTCCACTGTAGAGTAAAGCTAGCGCATGCTAGTTTTCCTTCTTGCACAAGCACAAGAGAATTTCGAAAAATATCATTCCACTTTGGAAGAAAACTAATGCATGCTAGCTTTCAACATCATTCTACTATGGAAGAAAGCTAATGCATGATATTCTTCCTTCCTGCACAAGCACAAGCGCATTTCAAATAACATCATTCCATTGTGGAGTAAAGCTATCATGTGCTAGTTTTCTTTCTTGCATGAACACAACTACATTTCAAACAATATCATTCCACGGTGGAGGTAAGCTACCGCATGCTAGTTTTCCCACTTGCACATGCACAAGCACATTTCAAACCATTGTGGAGGAATGCTATCACGTGATAGTCTTCCTTCTTGCACAAACACAAGTACATTTTGAACAACAACATTCCACTGTGGAGGAAAACTAGAATGTGCTAATTTTCCTTCTTACACAAACACAAGCACATTTCAAACAACATTCCACTGTGGAGGAAAGCCAGTGTGTGTCAGGTTTCCTTTTTGCACAAACTCAAGCACATTTCAAAAAACAACATTCCATTGTGGAGGAAAGTTAGTGTGTGTTAGGTTTCCTTATTGCACAAGAAAAATCACATTTTGAACAACAACATTCCATTGTGGAGGAAAGCTAGTGCGTGCTAGCTTTCCTTCTTGCACAAGCACAGATACATTTCGAACAACACCATTCCACTGTGGAGGAAAGTTGGTGCATGTTAGCTTTCTTTCTTGTACAAGAACAAGCGCGTTTCAAACAACATCCTTCTACTGTGGAGCAAATCTAGAGCATGCTAGCTTTCATTTTTGCATAAACAAAAACACATTTCGAAAAACATCAGTCTTGTGTGGAGGAATGCTAGTGCACACTAGCTTTCCTTCTTGTACAAGCAGAAGAACATTTTGAACAATATCATTCCATTGTGGAGGAACGTTGGTGTGTGTTATCTTTCCTTATTGCAGAAGTAGAAACACATTTCAGACAACATCATTCCACTGTGGAGGAATGATAATGCGTGCTAGTTTTCCTTCATGCACAAGTACAAATGCATTTTCGACAACATAATTCCACTGTGGAGGAAATTTAGCGGTGCTAAAGTTCCCTCCTGCACAAGCACAAGCTCATCTCGAACAACATCATTCCACCATAGAGGAAAGATAGCGTGTGCTAACTTTATCTCTCACATAAGCACAAATGCATCTCGAACAACATCATTCTACCATTGAGGAAAGATAGCGCATGCTAGCCTTTCCTCTTGCACAATTACAAGTGCATCTCGAACAACATCATTCCACCGTCTGGGAAAGCTAGTGTGTGCTACCTTTCCCTCTTGCACAAGCACAAGTGAATCTCGAACAACATAATTCCACCATGGGGGAAGGCTAGAGCGTGCTAGATTTCCCTCTTGCACAAGCACAAGTGCATCTCAAACAACATCAATACACCGTGGGGGAAAGTTGGCGCGTGTTAGAATTCCCTTTTGCACAAGCACAAGTGCATCTTTAACAACATCATTATACTATGGGGGAAAGCTAGCATGTGCTAGTTTTTCCTCCTGCACAAGCACAAGCGCATCTCAAACAACATCATTCCACCATGGGGAAAGCTAACGCGTGCTAGCTTTCCCTCTTTCACAAGCACAAGCGCATATTGAACAACATCATTCCACCATGGGAGAAAGCTAGCACATGCGATCTTTCCCTTTTGCATGAGCACAAGTACAAGAGCATCTCGAACAACATCATTCCACCATGGGGGAAAGCTAGCATGTGCTAGCTTTCCCTCTTGCACAAGCATAAGCTCATATCAAACATCATCCCACCATGGGGAAAAGCCAGCACATGCTAGCTTTTCCTCTTACAAAAGCACAAACGCATCTCAAATAACATCATTCCATTGTGGGAGAAAGTTAGTGCATGCTAGTTTTCTCTCTTGCACAAGCACAAGCACATCTTGAAAAACATCATTCCACCTCGGGGGAAGACTAATGCATGTTATATTTCCCTCTTGCACAAGCACGAGCACATCTCTAACATCATTCCACCATGGGGAAAAGATAGTGCATGCTAGCTTTTTCTCTTGCACAAGCACAAACGTATCTCGAACAACATCATTCCACTGTGGGGGAAAGCTAGCACGTCGCTAGCTTTCCGTCTTGCAAAAGCACAAATGCATCGTAAACAACATCATTCCACCATGGAAAGCTAGCACGTTCTAGCTTTCCCTCTTGCACAAGCACAAGTGCATATCTAACAATATCTTTCTAGCATGGAGGAGAGCTTTCCCATGTTAACCTTCCCTCTTACATAACCAGAAGCATATCTCGAACAACATCATTCCATGGTGGAGGAAAGATAGCACGTGCTAGCATTCCCTCCTGCACAAGCACAAGCTCACCTCAAAAAAAACCATTCCACCATGGAGGAAATCTAACGCTTGTTAGCTTTCCCTCTCGCACAAGCACAAGAGCATCTCCAACAACATTATTCCACCGTGGAGAAAAGTTAGTGCATGCTAGCTTTCTCTCTTGCACAAGTACAAGATCATATAGAACAACATCATTCCACCATGGAGGAAAGCTAGCCCATGCTAGATTTAGCTCTTGCACAAGCGCAAGTGCATCTCGAACAACATCATTCTACCACCGAGGAAAGCTAGCGTATGCTAGCCTTTCCTCTTGCACAAGCACAAGTGAATCGCAAACAACATCATTCCACCATGGAGGAAAGCTAGTGTGTGTTACCTTTCCCTCTCACACAAGAACAAGCACATCTCAAACAACATCGTTCCACCGTATGGGAAAGCTAAAGCGTGTCAACCTTCCCTCTTACACAAGAACAAGTGTATCTCAAACAACATCAATACACCGTGGGGGAAGCTAGCGCATGTTAGTATTCCCTCTTGGAGAAGCACAAGCGCATCTTTAACAACATCATTATATCATGAGGGAAAGCTAGCGTGTGCTAGCTTTCCCTCCTACACAAGCACAAGTGCATCTCAAACAACCTCATTCCACCATGGGGAAAGCTAACACATGATAGCTTTCCCTATTGCACAAGCACAAACGCATATCGAACAACATCATTCCACCATGGGATAAAGCTAGTGCGTGCTAATTTTTCCTCTTACATAATCACAAGTACAAGAGCATCTCGAACAACATCATTCCACCATGGGAGAAAGCTAGCGCATGCTAACTTTCCCTCTTGCATAAGCACAAGTACAAGAGCATTTCAAACATTATCATTCCACCATGGGGAAAAGCTAGTGTGTGCTAGCATTCCCTTTTGCACAAGCATAAGCACATCTTGAAAATCATCCCACAATGGGGAAAAACCAACACATGCTAGCTTTCCCTCTTGCACAAGCACAAACACATCTCAAACAACATCATTCCACCGTGGGAGAAAGCTAGTACATGCTAGTTTTCTCTCTTACACAAGCACAAACACATCTTAAACAACATCATTCCACCTTGGGGGAAAGCTAGTGCATGCTAGCTTTCCCTCTTGCACAAGCACCCCTTGAACATCATTCCACCATGGGGAAAATCTAGCATGTGTTAGCGTTCCCTCTTGTACAAGCACATCTCGAACAACATCATTCCACTGTGCATGCTAGCTTTTCTCCTTGCAAAAGTTCAAATGCATATCGAACAACATCATTCCACCATGGTGGAAATCTAGCATGTGCTAGCTTTCCCTCTTTCACAAACATAAGTGTATCTCGAACAATATCTTTCTAGCATGGAGGAAAGCTTTCCCATGTTAACCTTCCCTCTTACATAACCACAAGCGCATCTTGAACAACATCATTCCACAGTGGAGGAAAGTTAGCGCATGTTAGCGTTTGATTTTGCACAAGCACAAGCTCATCTTGAACAACACCATTCCACCATGGAGGAAAGCTAGCACGTGTTAGTTTTCCCTCTTGCACAAGCACAAGTGCATCTTGAACAACATTATTCCACACTGGAAGAAATCTAATGCATGTTAGCTTTCTCTCTTACACAAGCACAAGCACATCTCGAACAACATCATTCCACTGTGAGGAAAAGCCAACACATTCTATCTTTCCCTCTTGCACAAGAGCAAGCACATCTCAAACAACATTGCACCATGGGGGGAGGCTAAAGTGTACTAGCTTTCCCTCTTGCACAAGCACAAGTGTATCTCGAACATCATTACACCATGGGGGAAAGCTAGCACATGTTAGTTTTCCCTCTTGCACAAACACAAACACATTCTGAATAACATCATTCTACGATGGGGGAAAGCTAACATGTGCAAGCTTTCCCTCTTGCACAAGCACAAGTGCATTTCAAACATTATTCCACCGCGGGGGAAAGTTAGCACGTGATAGATTTTCCTCTTGCACAAGCATAATCACAAACACATTTGAACAACATCATTCCATCGTCGAAGAAAGGTAGCGCCTGTTAGCTTCCCCTCTAACATAAGCAGAAGCGAAAGTGTATCTCAACCAACATCATTCCATCTTTGGGGAAAGCTAGTGTGTGTTAGCTTTCCCTCTTGCACAATCAAAAGTGCATCTCGAACACCATCCCACCGTGGGGAAAGATAGTGTGTGCTACCTTTCCCTCTTCAACACGCACAAATGCATTGGGAACAACATCATTTCACCTTGGGGGGAAGCTAGAGCATGATAACTTTATCCTTTGCACAAGCACAAGCACATCTCAAACATCATCATTACATCGTGGGGGAAAGCTACCACATCCTAGCTCTCCATCTTCTAGAACTACAAATGCATCTAAAAGAAAAACATTCCACCATGGAGGAAAGCTAGCGTGTGCTAGCTTTCCCTCTTGCACAAATACAAGCGCATCTCAAACATTATTCTAGTGAGGAGGAAAGTTTGTACATGTTAGTCTTCCCTCTTGCATAATCACAAGCGCATCTAGAACAACATCATTCCACCATGGAAGAAAGCTAGCACGTGCTAGCTTTCCCTCTTTCATACAAACAAGTGCATCTCGAACAACATCATTCCACCGTGATGAAAAGCTAGTGCATGCTAGTATTTCCTCTTACAAAAACATAAGTGCATCTCAAAGAACATCATTCCACCATGGGGGAAAGCTAGAACGTGCTATTTTTCACTCTTGCAAAAGCATAGGTGCATCTTAAACATCATTCCACCATGGAGAAAAACTAGGGTGTGCTAGCCTTCCCTCTTCCACAAGACCAAGCTCATATCGAGCAACATCATTCAATGTGGGGGAAAACTAGTATGTACTAGCTTTCCCTCTTGCACAAGCACATCTTGAACAACATGATTCCACTATGGGGGGAATATAGTGCGTGCTAGCTTTCCCTATAGCACAATCACAAGCACATCTCGAACAACATCATTCCACAATGGAGGAAATCTATCTTGTGCTAGCTTTCCCTCTTGCACAAGCACAAGCACATCTTGAACAACATCATTCCATTGTGGGGGAAAGCTAGCATGCTATGGGGGAAAGTTAGCACATGCTATCTTTCCCTCTTGCATAAGGACATATGCATTTCAAACAACATCATCCCACTGTGAGGGAAAGTGAACTGTGCTAACTTTCCTTATTTTACAAGCATAGACGCATCTCAAACAACATCATTCCACCATGGGGGAAATCTAACACGTGTTGGTTTTCCCTCTTGCACAAGCACAAGCGTATCTCGAACAACATCATTCCACCATCGGAGAAATCTAGCATGTGCTCACTTTCCCTCTTGCACAAGAACTATCACATCTCGAACAACATCATCTGACTATGGGAGAAAGCTAGTGCATGCTAGCTTTCCCTCTTGCACAAGCACGAGCGCATCTTGAACAACATCATCCCCCCGTGGGGGAAAGCTATTGCGTGTTGGCTTTCCCTCTTGCACAAACACGAGCACATCTTAAACAACATCCTCCTACTGTGGGGAAAAGCTAGTGCGTGGTAGCTTTCTCTCTTGCACATGCAAGAGAACATATCGAACATCATCCCACTGTGGGGGAAAGCTAGTGCATGCAAGATTTATCTCTTTCACAAGCAAGAGTGCATCTCGAACAACATCATCCCAACATGGGGGAAAGCTAGCATGTGTTGGATTTCCCTCTTGCACAAGTAGGAGTGCATCTCAAACAACATCATCCCATCATGGGGGAAAGCTAGCGCCTGCCAACTTTCCCTCCCACACAAGCAGGAGTGCATCTCAAACAACATCGTCCCACCATGGGGGAAAGATAGCACATTTCGGTGTTCCCTCTTGCACAAGCAGGAGTGTATCTCCAACAACATCACCCCATCTTGGGTGAAATTTAGTGCATGTCAACTTTCCCACCTGCATAAGCAAGAGCGCATCTTGAACAATATCATCCCATCATGGGAAAAGGCTAGCATGTGCTAGCTTTCCCTCTTGCAGAAGAACGAATGTATTTCAAACAACATCATCCTACCGTGGGGGGAAGCTAACACATACTAGCGTTCCCTTCTGCAAAATCACAAGCACATCTCGAACAACATCATCCCACCATGGGGGAAAGCTAGCGCATGTTAGTTTTCCCTATTGCACAAGCACAAGAACATTTCGAATAACATCATCCCACCATGGGAGAAAGCTAGCATTCCCTCCTACATAAGCACAATCGCATTTCAAACAACATCATCCCACTATGGGGGAAAGCTAGTGCCCTCTTTCACAAGCACAAGCTCATCTCAAACAACATCATCCCACCCTGGGGGAAAGCTAGAGCGTGCTACTTTTCCCTCCTACACAAGCACAAGAACATCTTGAACAACATCATCCCATCGTGGGAGAAAGTTAGTGTGTGCTAGCTTTCCCTCTTGTACAGGCACAAGCGCATCTCAAACAACATCATCCCATCATCGAGGAAAGCTAGTGCATGTTAGATTTCCCTCCTACACAAGAATGAGCGCATCTCAAACAACATCATTTCACCATGGGGGAAAGGTAGTGTGTGTTAGCTTTCTCTCTTACATAAGCACGAGTTCATCTTGAACAACATCATCCACAAGCACGAGGTCATCTCAAACAAGATCATCCCACCATAGAGGAAAACTAGTGCATATTATCTTTCCCTCTTGCACAAGCATGAGCTCATGTCGAACAACATCATCCCACCGTGGGGGGAAGAAAGTGCATGATAGATTTCCCTCTTACACAAGCACGAGCTCATCTCAGAAAACATCCCACCACGGGGGAAATCTAGCGCATGCTAACTTTCCCTGTTACATAAACACGAGCGCATCTCGGACAACATCATCCTACTAGGGGGGAAAGATAGTGCATGTTATTTTTCCCTCTTGCACAAGCACGAGCACATCTTAGACAACATCATTGCACCATGGGGGAAATATAGAGCATGCAATTTTTCCCTCTTACACAAGCACGAGCGTATCTCAGATAAGAATGTTCCACCCTGGGGGAAAGCTAACATGTGCCATCTTTCCCTCTTGCACAAGCACAAGCGCATCGCGAACACTTTTCCTCTTCCACAAGCACGAGCACATCTCAAACAACATCATTTCACCGTGAGAGCAAGCTAGTGTGTGCTAGATTTCCCTTTTGCACAAGCACGAGAGCATCTCAGACAACATCATTCGACCGTGGGGGCAAGCTAGTGCGTGCTAGCTTTCCCTCTTGCACAAGCATGAGCACATCTCGTAAAACATTATTCCATCAAGGGGGAAATCTAGCATGTGCTAGCTTTCCCCCACTATGGAATGATGTTGTCAGATATATGCTCGTGCTTGTGTGAGAGGGAAATCTAGCAAGTGCTAGCTTTCCATCTTGCTCAAGCACAAGCACATCTCAGACAACATCATTCCACCGTGGGGGAAAGCTAGTGCGTGCTAGCTTTCCCTCATGCACAAGCATGAGCACATCTTGGAGAACATCATTCCATCACGGGGGAAATCTAGCAAGTGCTCATTTTCCCTCTTGCACAAGCATGAGTGCATCTTGGAAAATGTCATTCTACTGTGGGGGAAAACTAGTGTGTGCTATATTTCCCTCTTGTACAAGCACGAGCACATCTCGGACAACATCATTCCACTGTGGGGGAAATCTAGCACATGCTAGCTTTCCCACTTGCACAAGCATGAGTACATCTCAAACAACATCATTTTATCATGGAGCAAAGCTAGCATGAGCTAGATTTCCTTCGTTCACAAACAAGTGCATCTCGAACATCTTCATTCTATCGTGGGGGAAACCTAGCATGTAACATCATTCCACCATGGAGGAAATCTAACACATGTTGGCTTTCCCTCTTGCACAAGCACAAACTTATCTTGAGCATCATCCCACCATAAGGGAAAGTTAGCCTATTCTAGCTTTCCCTCTTGCACAAGCACAAACACATCTTGACCAACATCATTCCACCGTGCATGAAAACTAGTGTGTGCTAGCTTTCTCTCTTGCACAAAAACAAGCACATCTCGAGCAAAATCATTCCACCATGGGGGAAAGATATTGCATGCTAGCTTTCCATCTTGTAAAAGCACAAACGCATCTCGAACATCATTCCAGCATGGCGGAAAACTAGCGTGTACTAGCTTTCCCTCTTGCACAAACATAAGCACATCTTGAACAACATCATTCTAGCATGGAGGAAATCTTGCCCATGCTAGCCTTCCCTCTTTCATAAGCACAAGCACATCTTAAACAACACCATTCCATTGTGGAGGAAAGCTAGTGTATGCTAGTGTTCCCTCCTCCACAAGCACAAATTTATCTTGAACAACACCATTCCACCATGGAGGAAATCTAGTGCTTTCTAGTTTTCCCTCTTGCATAATCACAAGTGCATCTCGAACGTGATTCCACCATGGAAGAAATCTACTACATGCAAGTTTTCCCTCTTGCAAAGCACAAGTGCATATCAAACAACATCATTCCACCATGGGGGAAAACTAGCACATGATAGCATTCCCTCTTCCACAAGCACAACCACACCTCGAACAACATCATTCCACCATGGGGGAAGACTAGAATGAGCTAGTTTTCCTTGTTGCACAAGCACAAGCACATCTCGAACAACATCACCACAAAGTGGGGGAAAGCTAATGCATGTTAGCTTTCCCTCTTGCAAAAACACCAATGCATTTTGAACATCATTTTGTCATGGGGGAAATTTAGCGTGTGCTAGTTTCTCCTTTTGCACAAGCACAAGCACATCTCAAACAACATCATTCCACCATAAGGGAAAGCTAGCACAACTAGCAAGTGCTAGCTTTCCCTCTTGCACAAGCACAATCACAAGCGCAATTTGAACAACATCATTCCATCATTGGAGAAAGCTAGCRTGTGCKAGTTTTCCATCTAACATAAGCACAAGTGAAAGCACATCTCAAACAACATCATTCCACCATGGATGCTAGTGTGTGCTAGCTTTCYGTCTTGCACAAGAACAAGCGCATCTCAAACATCATCCTCTTCAACAAGTACAAAAACATTGCAAACAACATCATTCCACCTTGGGGGAAGCTAGCGYGTCCTRCTATCTCTCTTGCACAAGCACAAATGCATCTCGAAAAACATCATTAYGTGTTGGGGAAAGCTAGCGCATGCTAKATTTCCATCTTCCAAAAGCACAAACRCATCTTGAACAACAACATTCCACCATCGGGGAAAGCTAGYGTGTGCTACCTTTCCCTCTTKCACAAACACAARCGCATCTCAAACATGATTTTAGCGTGGAGGAAAGCTTGCACATGMTAGCCTTCCCTCTTGCATAAGMACAAGTGTGTCTCAAACAACATCATTCCACCRTGGAGGAAAGCTAGTGCATGTTAGCTTTCCCTCTTGCACAAGCACAAACACATCTTGAACAACATCATTCCACCACGGGGAAAATTTAGCSYGTGCTAGTTTTCCCGCCTGCACAAGCACAAGCGCATCTYGAACAACATCATTCCACTGTGAGAAAAAGATAGTGCATTCTAGTTTTCCCTCTTGCAGAAGCATAACCGCATCTCAAACAAAATCGTTCCATTGTGGGGGACAACTAGCACATGCTATCTTTCTCTCTTGCACAGGCAGGGGTGAATCTCAAACATCATTCCACCATGGGGAAAATCTAGTGTGTGCTAGTTTTCCCCTTTGCACAAGCATAAGATCATCTTGAACAACATCATTCAATGTGGGGGAAAGCTAGCATGTGCTATCTTTCCCTCTTGCATAAGCACATCTCAAACAACATCATTCCACCATGGTGGGAAGCTAGCGCATACTCGTTTTCTCTATAGCACAAGCACATCTAGAACATCACTCCATCGTGGGGGAAAGATAGTTGCACAAGCACAAGTGCATCTTGAACAACATCATTCCACCATGGAGGAAAGCTAGAGTGTGCTAGCTTTCCCTCTTGCACAAGCACAAACGCATCTAAGACAACATCATTCCACTGTGGGGAAAAATGAGAATGTGCTAGCTTTCCTTCTTCCATAAGCACAAACCCATCTCGTACAACATCATTCCACTGTGGGGAGAACTAGCACCTGTTGGATTTCACTCTTGCAAAAGCACAAGCGCATCTTTAACAACATCATTCAACTGTGGGAGAAAGCTAGTGCGTGCACTCTTTCCCTCTTGCACAAGCACAAGCGCATCTCGAACAAGATCATCTCACAATGGGGGAAATCTAGTTGGATTTCCCTCTTGCACAAGCATAAGCACATCTCGAACAACATCTTCCCATTATGGGGGAAAGTTGGCGTGTGCTAGCCTTCCCTCTTGCACAAGCAAGAGTGCATCTCAAACATCATCTCACCGTGGAAAAAATCTAGCTCCTATTAGCTTTCCCTCTTACACAAGTAGGAAGGCATCTCGAACAACACCATCCCACTGTGGGGGAAAGCTAGTGCATGCTAGCTTTCCCTTTTGCACAAGAAAGAGCACATCTCGAACAACATCATCGCACCATGGGGGAAAGATGGCGCTAGCTTTCCCTTTTGCTAAATAAGGAGCACATCTCGAACAACATCATCCCACTATGGGGGAATGCTGGTGCGTATTAACTTTTCCTCTTGCAAAAGCAGGAGTGCATCTTGAACAACATCATCCCACCATGGGCGAAAGCTAGTGTGTGGTAGCTTTTGCTCCTGCATAAGAACGAGCGCATCTCAAACATCATCCTACTATGAGGGAAAGCTAGCATGTGCTAGCTTTCCCTCTTGCACAAGCACGAGTGCATCTTGAACAAAATCGTCCCACTTTGGGGAAAATCTAGTGCGTGTGTTGGATAGCTTTCCTTCCTGCACAAGCACGATCGCATCTTGAACAACATGATCCCACCATAGAGGAAAGCTAGCGTGTGCTAGCTTTCCCTATAACACAAGCACAAGCGCATCTCGAATAACATCATTCCACCATGGGGGAAAGCTAGCACATGCTAGCTTTCAGTCTTCCATAAGCACAAGCGCATCTCTAAGAACATCATTCCATTGTGGGGAAAGCTAGTGCATGCTAGCTTTCCCCCTTGCACAATCACAAACGCATCTTAAAGAACATCATTCCACTATGGGGGAAAGCAAGTGCATGCTAGTTTTCCCTCTTCCATAAGCACAAACCCATTTCGAACAACATCATTCCACCATGAGGGAAAACTAGCACGTGTTGGATTTCCCTCTTGCAAAAGCACAAGCGCATCTCGATCAACATCATTCCACCGTGGGAGAAAGCTATAACCTGCACGCTTTCCCTCTTGCACAAGCACGATCGCATCTCGAACAACATCATCCAACCTTGGGGGAAATCTAGTCGGTGCTAGCTTTACCTCTTGCGCAAGCACGAGCACATCTCGAACAACATCATCTCACTAAGGGAAAGCTAGTGTGTGCTAGCTTCCCTCTTGCACAAGTAGGAGCACATCTCGAACATCATCCCATTGTGTGAGAAAACTAGTGCGTGCTAGCTTTCAATCTTACACAAGTAGGAGCGCATCTCGAATAACATCATCCCACCATGGGGGAAAGTTAGCGTGTGCTAGATTTCTCTTTTGCACAAGAAAGAGCACATCTCAAACAACATCATCCCACCATGGGGGAAAGCTTGCACTTGCTAAGTTTTCCTCGTCCCCAAGTAGGAGCACATCTCAAACAACATGATACCACCGTGGAGGAAATCTAGCACGTGTTAGCTTTCTCTCCTGCACAAGCACGAGTGCATCTCAAACAACAACATCCCAATGTGGGTGAAAGCTTGTGCATGCTAGATTTCCCTCCTACACAAGCACGTGTGCATCTTGAACAAAATCATCCCACTGTGGGAGAAAGCTAGAGTGTTGTAGCTTTCCCTCCTGCACAAGCATGAGCGCATCTTGAACATCATCCCACCATGGAGGAAAGTTAGCGTGTGCTAGTTTTCCCTCTTGGACAAGAACTATCACATCTCAAACAACATCATCCCACCATGGGGGAAAGCTAGCTCATGTTAGTTTATACTCTTGCACAAGCACGAGCTCATCTCGAACAACATCATCCACAAGAACGAGCTCATCTCAAACAACATCATCCCACCATCGGGGAAATCTAGCACGTGTTATCTTTTCCTCTTGCACAAGAACAAATTCATCTAAAAAAACATCATCCCACCGTGGAGGAAAGCTAGCGTGTGCTCTCTTTCCCTCTTGCACAATCATGATCTCATCTCGGACAAACATCATCCCATCGTGGGGGAAAGCTAACGCATGCTAGCTTTCCCTCTTGCACAAACACGAGTGCATATTGGACAACATCATCCCACCAAGGGGAAAGATAACGTGTGCTAGCTTTACCTCTTACACAAACATGAATGTATCTTGAACAACATCATTCCACTGTGGGGAAAATCTAGTGTGGGCTATCGTTTCCTCTTACACAAGCATGAACACATTTCGGACAATATCATTCCACCGTGGGGGAAAGCTAGCATGTGCTAGCATGCTAGCTTTCCCTCTTTCATAAGCACGAGCGCATCTTGAACAACATCATTCCACAGTGGGGGAAAGCTAGTGCGTGCTAGCTTTCCCTCTTGCACAAGTGCGAGGGAATCTCGAACAACATCATTCCACCATTGGAGAAATCTAGCGCATGCTAGGTTTCCCTCTTGGACAAGAACAAGAGCATCTCAAACAACATAATTCTATCATGGGAAAGCTAACACGTTCTAGCTTTCCCTCTTACACAAGCATGAGCACATCTCGGACAACATATTTCCACCATGGGGCATGCTACCTTTCCCTCTTGCATCAGCATGAGCCCATCTTAGACAACATCATTCCACTATGGGGGAAAGCTAGTGCATAACATCATTCCACCGTGGGGGTCCACTAGTTTTCCCTCTTGCATAAACACGAGCGCATCTTGGACAACATCATTCCACTGTGGAGAAACTGTAGCATGTAACATCATTGCACCGTGGCGGAAATCTTGCATGTGCTAGCTTTCCCTCTTGCACAAGCACAAACACATCTCGAACAACATCATTTCATCATGGGGGAAAACTAGCACGTCTTATATTTCCCTCTTGCAAAAGAACAAGTGCATCTCAGACAACATCATTCCATTGTGGGGGAAAGATAGCATGTCTAGGTTTCCCTCTTCCACAAGCATGTGCGCATCTCAGACAACATCATTCCACCATGGGAGAAAGCCAACTTTCTTCAGAAGCAGAGAAGCCCGATATTATACAAGACTCCTCGAAAACTAAAAAGGAGCTCAAGCCATACCTATAGCACTGTTATCTCATTCACCTTGGTAGTTCACAGTTCATTGTTACCTTATTCATAGTTCCCAAGGCATCTTCATCTATCTCGAGGCAATTCATGGTTCCCGAGGCATTGGTCAAAATAGTTTGGGGCTACTTCTTCATGCTTTGGGCTTCTCCTATCATGCCACATCCTAGTTTCTTGAGTGCTCACCTTGTTAACCATTTGGAGGCATGTGTCATTTGATTTGATGGGGCGTCCACCTTGGAGGATGCATTACCTAGTCATGGAGACTTCTTTTTTGGCACATGTGGACCTACTTGATTGCCCCTTGACTTGGGGTGAATGATAGCATGATTTAAGGAGGGTTGTAGCACACCTTAAACACCTCACACATGACTTCTTGGAGCTGATCTT
>ML800045.1:102443-144470 GCA_009831015.1 Picea engelmannii
ATACTAATCAACTTAGCTTTTAAGACAAGTTATAAATAATAGTAATAGAAATAATGTAAGGAATCCAAGTCTAAGATTTAGATTTGCTTTGCAAGTTTATGTAAATTTGATTTTATATAGTTTATCATGATAAATTTATAAAACAAATGGTGAATATATACAAAAAGTAGTAAACCAAGCAATTTTCTAATTCCACAATTTGAAAAAACACAATCTTGCTAATTTAGTTCAATATACTAGATATATTGTTTTTTATTTAGATCCATTCTTTTACTTAACACACAAGTTAAGATGTATCTAAATCAAGATCCACTATTGTGATCTAGATCCATTTAACTTTCAATAGAAAAATATAAATAATAATAATGAGAATAAATTATAATGATACAAGAGAGTTTATAATGATACCTTTATAACAAAAAAATGGTGAATATATACATTCAAAGTAGTGAATTAAATGATTTTCTAATTCCTTATTTTGAAAAATCTAAATCTAGATAAAGTTCTAAAATTCTAGATCCAGTGAATATTTCCAAATTTAATGAAATATGTGTTAGATTAGTAATTTCTACATAACTCGTCTTACTGGTCAATACATTCAATGACCTTAATAATTACTCAACATCACATCTAAATAAATAAGTCCATTTCTAGCTAATGACTAGGAAGTACTCGATAGATCTTTCCCCACCACAACATTCAACCAGAAATTCATTCATAGAAGTAAACAGATTGCAGCACATAACATTTAACCAGGATAAGGTAGAGTAGCATATTTGAGTTAAATTTGTGGGAAGCCAAAGGGAACAACCACGTTCCTCCCAACCGTAGAACAGGGAAGCCAATCTACTTGCCCAATTCACCCCCTAGCCTGACCATGAATCCATGAGCGCGAACTTGAAATCTCCTCTCCAGCAATGTCCTTCAATTCCAACAGAAACCTCTTGCCTCACACTCACATAGTAGTTCTCATAACAACAAGAAAAAATCAATAGTCTCCTTTCCCATCATACTTGGGAGCATCTTGCCTCCTCACATATGCTATTTATTAATTTGCCTAGGACTTTTTTTCCCTCCCTTGGGAATTTTCCCAGCTTTCTAAATCCCTGATTTTCAGGGGTTGCCAATGGCCAAATCACTGATTTGCCACTTGTAACAATCAGCCCAGAGGTAGTTCCAATGTGTTCCCCACTCATGGAGTCATGGTCAGCTAAATTTAACATGGTTGTTCCATTTGTCCCCCTGTAATCAATATAAAATATTATGTTTTCATACAAGTGTCATAGTCAAATAGTTAGTTGGGTCAAATCAGGTCTCTACCCAACAGTCATAATAATTAATTACAATTATCAAATTCGAAATTCAGAATTGCCATAAATGGAAAAATTTTTCCAAATTCGAATTTACTAAAAACGGAATGAATTTTCAGCAGTTTTGAATTTCAAAAATATTTTATTTTTTTGGGACGTCACATCCATCCTTATGATACATACTACGCACCACAAGTAAAACTTTTTTTTTCAACAGAACACTAACATCAACAAGGATTCATAGAAACACAACTTGACGATATCAACAGGAATGAAATTTGTGCAACATATCAACACAGAAAGCATGGCATAATAGCGGACTAAGAAGCTTGAAGAAATTTTACGATTATTTATCCGACAAGTATATAAATGACTAAGCTAAAGAGCATCATCCACGAACATCCCAGCACAAACATTCTATTAAATTGATTCAGGTAGCACAAAAATTCCATGGCGCACGAGAAGAAAGCTGGTCAATCCATCAAGCATTAAATAAATTTAATAACGCACGAGAAGTTGCCAATAATAATCGTCCTTTAATGTGCAAGACTATAATCTAAACATCCTTACAACTACTGGAATAATTTCGCATGGTCCTGTCACCATTTAATAAAAAATTAGTTCCTAATAACATTTCCAAAATTAGAATCCCAACCACAAAATTCTTTATCAAGTGAGGATTGAGATTCGTCTTGCAAACAACATCTTCATCACTGCTAAAGTGCTTGAATAATAATAAAATTCCATACCATAATATAATTAATATACTAATGCTACTATTATTAAACTCAGGCTTAATGCAGTGTATTCCTTCTGCTGGATAAATTATAATTTAAACACACTAAATGATTCATGCCATTGATATTACTCTCAACTAAAATCTAGACTCCCCTGCATACAAGTAGGTTTTCATGCGCTCTAGAATTTGAATCATTTGAAACAAATTGAATGACTTCAAGTTCATGTTGTAGGTTACAACTAAGATTGTACTTATTGCTTACACATACAGACACAGGCAGAATGACTGCAAAACAGCCTCCTGAGAACATATCTGAAGGAGTCCAAGCCAAAATTCTAAATATGCTTGTCATATAACTAGAAAATCGAGGATGTTTATTGATCCATTCACCTGAATTGAATTTAATAAAACATTTTGGCCAGACTAGACGTTTAACTTGTCATCCAAAGACATTGAATGTACATACTATAAAATCCAAGCAAAATCCTGATAGTTGCAGTGAGTAATTGAAAACAATACCTACAGAAATAGTCTTCGAATCTTGAGCAAATTGTTTAGCATAAGCTCCAATTCTTGTTGTCAGTTAGAAAAATTAGCATATTACTGTCTGAATTGGTTATTATTAGAATGTAGTTATTGTATGTTGTTTTTCAAAGGCAAATAAGGCATGCTTGAATAAAAAAATCAACTATTCCATTAACCTCACGATTTCAAATTCAGACAAGACGTTTGAAGTTTAATAGTGGAATGCTTTGTTTATAAACAGGTTAGAAATGTGATGGGAGACAAGGGTCAGAAGTTGCTGCAAATACCTGTAAAAAGATGAAAATATTTAGAGTGGAACGAGGAGAAGATGACCCATCTTTGGAGGACGAACAAGGTTGGGTTTCTCATAAAGGGCTCTTCTCAATAGCTCAAGGCTGCCCCCCTTCTTGAGTACATTTTTGTCTAAGTTTCAAATAAATGTAACTCAACATTGGAGACTGTTGGTCAATGTTGGAAAAATCTCAAGGATTTTTGGTTGGTCTTGTTAGATAAAGGAGAGCACATCACTGAATTACCACTAGACAAGGAGTCATGGCTCTGCTACGTGGATGCCAAAAACTGAGTAGGTTTGCATTTTATGTAAGGCCTGGAGGGTCGACGGATATAGGTCTTGCTTAAATTGGTGAGCACAACACTAATGTTAGGTGGATGCTTCTAGGTTTTGCTGGTGAAACTGACCAAGGTATTCTCAAGTTTTCCAAGGGCTGCCCAAGGCTAGAAATGCTATAAATTAGAGGTTGTTCTTTTAGTGAATCTGCATTGGCAGCTGCAATGCTTCGTCTGAAAATGCTAAGGTACAAATGGGTTCAAGGATATAATGCAACTATTACTGGCGCTAACCTTATAGCTATGGCTCGACCTTACTGGAACATGGAGTTTAAAAAGACTCGAAGACATTAAAGGAATCAGAGACGTTATGAACTGGAATCGATAGTGCATACGGTCCAACAACTGGAGAAATGAAACTGAAGACCACCAGAGAAGGCAGATTGAAATCACAAAGCAATTTTTTTTTTTAAACCACCAAAGAAGGAGAAACCACACTCATGACAGAGTACACAATTGTCATTCATTACTGTGTACATTGAGAAACTTCACAATACCCAAGGAACTGTGCGCGCGTTTCGCATTTCTGGAATCCTTTGTATTTTTCACGAGGCACAAAGTTATATCAATCGATTATAAGGAGAAGTCCAAATGCCCTTCACAATTTCCAATCCTGAATTATTATAGTTGTAAAACATTATATCATAATATTATGTACTGGAACCCAACTGGAATGAATGTAAACATCACCCATCTATAACAAATTTAAACTTCACGAAAATCGAACGAGTTCCCAAATCCCATCACACAATCGAAATTTAGGTTAACTAATACTGAGTGTGCTAAGTTTAACACCACAAGGCGCTGGGTAAATATGCTACCCTAACTGTGAAAACACCCAGAAAAATGGCAGGGTAAAATTTCATTAAAGGTGATAAAACTCAGAAGGCGATCACCAGGGAGTACATGAAAACAGAGCTAAAATATCAAGAATATAAAATAAAAAAAACACAGAGTCCATTTCATGAATTGGGGTGTGGTGATACCGTGAATAAATGCCATCAATAAAATAGAACGAAGTTCAGTTTGCAGGGAGGGATCACAACACATAATTGAGCTTCCAACAATAAGAATAAAAGGCAGAGTTACTAGGCAGACCAATGTAAAAAGACACAAAACCACACAGTAAATTCGCCAAGAGATGTATCAATGCAGACTTAATTTGCCTGGAAATGAGTTGAATAACATAGTGAGATTCCATCGCAAGAAGGTGCGGGACAAAAACTACCAAGGACAACAACAGAGGTAGACAACGGATGGGTTTGTCCTTCGCTTCACCATCCTCGCACAAAAAAGTTGGGCGTTGAGATCCATAGGTCTTTTAACGCTAAGGAGACGATCGTAGATCAGGCTCTTGGCCAACTGCTCAGGCAAGGAATGGTGAGCTGTGGACGAAGGCTAAACAACCTCAGGGTCACAATCAACACACAAGGCGGTCACGACATGCGGGAAAACAAAGGCCATGGGAGTCAACAACCATCGAGCTAGGCTAAGGAAATTTTCAGTCACTAATTTAAAAAAAACATCATTTTACTTTTCCATTAAATAAGAAGATCCAAGCATAAGTCCTAATACATTATACCATACAAAAATGAAGAGAGCGTATAGTTGCCTGATCGCCTGCTCCGAATGACATCCCGCGCTCCGTGCAACTCCCTCTCACCGATCGTTGAGACTTCACCAGTACCTCCCAACCAATGCTAAGGTTACTCTTCTTCCCCCTTAGCCCCCTGAGCTGCAAAGGGGCCACACACACTATCCAGAGATTTCGATTAGCTCCTAGTTCGCCTCGCAACGTCGAGCTACCACTCCTCTCCGAGCTAGGTATCCCAACTCCCACAAGTAATTCAGTCAAGTAGATATTTCTGCAGCGTAACGTTATGCAAACAAAAACCCCTTTCATCCTTCTCCCTCCTTCATTATATAGAGTTTCTAACTTCCTTTCTTTCCTAAATATCATTTAATTAAAGTTTTAAAAATAAATTCCTAAAAATTCCTCTCCGTACAAGTGTCCCCCATCCCCTTCCTTTCTCCATAAATTAAATTCTTTAATTAATTAATTATCTTTATTTCCCTCACCCACCTAGAGTTACTCCTAGAATCACTCCTAGATGTCCCCAAAAATCTCTTACAGGTTTTAATAACTTTCATTTTTATTAAATTGCTTGTTCAGTTTAAATTAGAAAGCTCTTAAATGGTGGATGCTTTACTAAGTTTGACCTTACGCTTTTTCCCTTAAGTTCCCCTTTTTCCATTTTTATGGTTACCTCTTTTCCTAGTTTCCTAAAATTTTAGATTTTCCCTTTTTCCCCTTTTTAATTAGAACTCAAAAAGGCAGGTGTAGAATTTTAACCCTTTTTCCCTTTTATCATTTAATTAGTACATTCTAAATTATCAAAAAGATAAAACAATTACTTCCAACATATTTTTTTTTTCTATGAATAATTTAATATTTCTTACTCCCTTCGTGTTACAAGATTTTACAAAGATCCTAATTATTATTTAAGTTGTTTTTATTTTAATTATTATTATTATTTTAAAGGTAGAGAAAATTTTACCACTAGCATAATTTAGACTTAGACCTTAAATTTTGTACTGGGCGACATTTAATTAGGGAAATTGTTTTAAAAATACTTAACTCGTTGGTTGTCCTAAGGCCATATAGGTTCATTCATCTACCATCAACAACACGATGTGCCCTTCAGGACGCACCAGGTGCTCCAAGGGTGCCACTCGCCTCATCTGTTCCTTTGCACGATGTGCCCTTCAGGATGCACTACGTGCTCCAAGGGTGCCACTCGCCTCTTGACTGACTTGGTAGACATCAATAACCCCTGGAGTCAATACTCCGCCAGGTGAACTTGTGGGAGACTAAGGGCTTCTAAGGAATAAGGCCCTCGCCTTATTGTGTGCCATTTAGAATCATCATGAGTGACTGTCGCAGTTTTCCCTCACGGCATCGTGGATCCTCTCGAACTAGGTAATCGTTAACCTATAGTTTGATGCAACCCTCCCAACCTGCAGGTCAGAAGTCCACGCACAAAGGATCTTTCTTCTTCCACTGGCCCGAAGAGCTCTCAACAATTGGCTCTTCTATTTCCCTTTCGGAAAATCTGCACCCACAAATAACCTTGAGAATTTTCCCCCTTTATACTTCGAGATATCAGACTTCGCGATTTTGTGAATCCGGTGGTCAAGCACCTTGTCTCTCAAACCCCCGAAACTCGAAAACAGTCAACACTTGATTTTTCCCTTGCCAATTTCGGATTTCTCCTTATCGCGATTTCGGGAGTTGTGATGTCATCCAACTCATCCCCTCGACTTCCAAAATCCTAAAACCTGAATTACCGAAACTCCGATGTTCGGTCACCAAAAGGAATCAATGGTTGTGATTCCCCTCTCGATCTAACGGTCAATGTGTTCTTCACGTATCGAGAGTTCGAGACTCTCGATCCCAAAATCTCATGTCAATGCAAACCCCGAATTCTTGAATCCCGATATCAATTTCATCTTTTCGGTTTTCGTGAGTTCGTGAGTTGCAATGTCATGCAAATCTGCTCCACGAAGCCCGAAATCCTGATTCTCTATTTCCCGAAACCCTAAAATGTCAACCTCCAACACGATTCCTGACGCTGGCCCCACAACTAGAATTTCCACCTTTTCGGGACATCGCACTTCATGATTTCGCGAGTCCTAATGCAAAGATTTCGGGACTTCAGTTCACGAAACCCCGAAACAGAAATCCACGGGAAAATCCAACGACCCTTGTTGGCTTGGATCTACGGCTTTTCCTCTCCTGAGCTTGAACCTTTTAAAATAGTCGTCGTAACCTCCTTGCTCCTCTTTGAGATCTGACGGCTCGCAGGACTTCGAGAATTCTCCACAGAAAATTTCGACCGTCCGTTCTCCCTTCTGAGAACTTATGCAAATTTGGTAAACTGTTTTGCCACAAAACTTAACCACCTACAACACGATCTTGAAACGCCTCAAGGAACCAACCTTCTGTGCTTTTCTTCGACAAGTGTGAAGACTCTATCCCTCCTGAGCTTTCTCCAACTCCGAGTCCTTAAGACGACTCCTGCATGCACTCCTTGCGGAAAATCCTTCAATTACTTCAAAGAATTGAAGTCCTTCGACTCTGCGCACTTCCTGCAGCAGCAGTCTCTCGACAATTCTCCATGTCTTACAAACCCTGAAACTACTCTCGGCCTGCGCACACTTTGCACGGCTCCTATGCCTAACTGCACTTCTAAGGAAATGAGAACAAAAGCTATCCTATCTGAGATTTCAGAGATAAAAATCTGAACTCTTGTCAACGCACTCCTTGTGGACAAATTCAACTGCACTCCTTGCAGGAACTCTCACTCAGACAGAAAAACAATTGAAACTCATTTCCCTTACTCTCTCTCTCATATTTCAGACATTTAACAAGAAATCATACACACATAGCATAAACAACAAATGCATGATAGAAAGAGTAAAACATTCCTGAGCATAACATTCAACAACGCATACATAGAGAATTTCACAACACCATGAAGTTGAGTCAAATCTCTTTGTATTAATCCACAACTTCTGTACATGGGTGTTTTCAACTAAAGCTCTCTGCTCTCCTCTCTATGCTCTTCTCTTGACAATAATAATACAACTATACAATGAGGGTGTCTATATCTCGTTTCCCTCTTGCACTCTAACTGTTTAATCTAAGCATTAAATTCTATCTACCTACATTAACTTAGTATAAATGCCTCTATCTATTTCAGACGAGAGTGGGACGCTCAAGGTCTGATTACAATGCTTCTCCATAAATGTGAGTACGCCCCTATTTACTATTCCATTAATTATATGGCACTTTCAAACTTTAAAACATTTCAACAAGAAATGTGTTGGCGCTTGTCCAGTTGTCTTCCACATCCATGCGTGCTTGCTACCTGTTGGCGATGCTCCTGCATCATACTCTCTCGCTTGAAAATTTTCATGGGCTCCTGTCCATAAGCTCGCGAATGGTCTGTCCATGCTTCTGGATCTCTGCTTCATTTTCCTAGCTAGCATCTTCAACTGGATGTCCCTTCCACTTGACCAAGTATTCAAAGTATTCCTTTATCTTGGTCCTCTTACCAACTCTTTTGTCCAGTATGCGCTCCATCTGTGGTTTCTCTGCAACTGGCATCTTCTTTGTCCACTGAACCTTTGTCTTTTCATTACCTATTTCTTCTTCCTCGGCTTTATAAGGGTACAAATCCGAGACATTGAATATCGGAGAAATTTCGATCCCATCGGGTAATTCAATCTCATATGCATTCGCCCCAAATTTCTTCAAGACCTTACATGGTTCGATTTTCTTCATCTTGAGTTTTTTATCTGTCCCCTTCAGGAACCTTTCCTTCCTCAAATGTGCAAGGATCAAATTGCCAAATTCAAACTGAAGTTCTCTTCTGTGTTGATCTTCCCTGCGTTTATATTCTTGGCTCGAATGTTGCAATTGCTCCTTCACTTGGATGTGAAGCTCCTTCATCGCCTCTGTGAAATCTTCTGCACTAGCGCTCCTAGTTGCAGTCTATTCTGAATCCCTCAACTCAGAAATTCCTCTTGGTTGCATGCCATAGACAATTTGAAACAGACTTTGTCTCGTGCTTCTATTGATTGAATCGTTGTAAGCAAACTTCGCCTGTGGTAATATGTTGTCCCACTGGCTGTGGTGTTCTATCACCAAGCTCCTCAGCAAGTCTCCCAAGCTCCTATTTACAGCTTCTGTCTGTCCATTCGTCTGAGGATGATAAGTTGAACTAAATGACAAGTTTGTTCCCAGCTTCTTCCATAAGTTTCTCCAGAAGTGTCCTACGAATTTAGTGTCTCGATCCGAAACTATGATCCATGGCAAGCTGTGAAGTCAAATGACTTCTTTGAAAAACAGGTTTACAATGTGAGTTGCGTCACTGTTTTTCTAACATGGAATGAAATGTGCCATTTTGGAAAATCTATCCACCACCACAAAGATTGAGTCAAACCCTCTTTGTGTTCTTGGCAGCCCCAATATGAAATCCATGTTGACTGCATCCCATGGCCTCTCAGGTATGGGCAATGGTTGATAAAAGCATGCATTCTGCCTCTTCCCTTTGGAATGCTGACAAATTCTACATATGTCCTCAAATCTTTTGACTTATGCTCAAATTTCTGGCCAAAAATATGACTCATTCAACTTTGCAAATGTCTTTTCATGACCGAAATGTCTGGCCAATCCTCCACTATGTTTCTCCTTCAGCAAATTCTCCCTCATGGAGCATTTTGGAATACAAAGTTGATTACCTTTAAACAATATTCCTTCTTGGATCATGTATTCTTCCCATTGGCTTCTATCCCTGAGAATTGGATTCTCAGCTACTTCGTACACCTCCTTAAAATCTGGATCATCTCTGTATATGTCCCTGAGATCATTAAAACCCAGTGTTTTGACTCTGAACTCCTGCAACAACAAACATTTCCTGCTCAAAGCATCAACAACTTTGTTAGTAGTTCCAGAAACATGTTTAATCACAAAAGTGAAATTTTGCATATATTCAACCCAATTAACATGTCTTAGATTCAACTTCTCTTGTTGAGTCACAAATTGCAAAGCATGATTATCACTGTATAAGACAAACTCCTTGGGGATCAAGTAGTGTCTCCATTTCTTCAATGCCTGAATAATAGCATAGAACTCCTTATCATACGTGGAGTATTTTAATTTCGCTTCATTCATCTTCTCGCTGAAGTATGCTATCGGCCTGTCTTCTTGGCTCAAGACTGCCCCTATTGCAAATCCACTTGCATCGCATTTCACTTGAAATTTCTTTTTGAAATCCGGCAACACCAGAATTGGTTGTTCCGTAATTTTCCTTTTCAACAAATTAAAACTCTTCTCGGCCTCTTTTGTCTAGTGAAAAGACTTGTGTCTCTTCTTCACTGTGTCCATCATCGGTGCACTAATTCCACTAAAATTCCTGATGAACTTCCGATAGAAACTAGCCAATCCATGAAAACTTCTCACCTCAAATATACTCTTCGGTGATGGCCAATTCTTAATTACTTCCACCTTATCTGGATCCATCCTCAACTTATCTGTAGAAATAAAAAACCCCAAATAAATGAGCTCTGTCTTCATGAATGAGGATTTCTTCATATTTATCAACAACTTCTCTTGTTGTAGCCTCTTCATTACTGTAGCCAAATGTTTCAGATGCTCTGCCTTTGTTTTACTGAAAATCAGTATGTCATCAAGGTACACAATGACAAATTTCCCAATGAAATCCTTCAGGACTTCATTCATCAATCTCATGAAAGTACTCGGTGCGTTTGTTAAGCCAAATGACATAACAAGCCATTCATACAACCCTTCGTTGGTTTTGAATGTTGTCTTCCATTCGTCACCTTCTCTCATGCGAATCTGATGATAGCCACTCTTCAAGTCAATCTTCGAAAAAAAAAATTCTCCACTCAAGCAATCCATCAAATCATCCATTCTTGGCAATGGAAATCTGTACCTGATGCTTATCTTGTTGATTTCCCTCGCGTTAGTACACATCCTCTGGCCTCCATCTTTCTTTGGACTGAGTACTGTCGGAACAACACACAGACTCAATCTTTCTCTGACCAAACCTTTGTCCAATAGATCATGGACCTGTCTTTTGACCTCTTCATTATCCTACGACGTCAATCTATATGCTACTTTGTTTGGAAAACTAGCTCCAGGTATGAGATCAATTTGATGACTTATACTTCTAATCGGTGGCAATGAATGAGGTAGTTTGTCCACTACTATGTCAGCGAACTCTTCCAGCAGTTCCTGAACCTCTTCTGGTAAATCATCTACCCTTGTGCTAGTTAAAACAATCTTTGGCTTCCAGACCACAATGAATTAGGGTTCTCCTTCTTCTTAACCTCTGTAATAAGTTCCTTCCCACTCATGAGAAGTACAGTGTTTCTTACTTCATGTTTCACCTCCTTATCTTTGATTGGCAATAGCATGTGAGTTCTCCCATTTTTCTCTAGGGTGTATGTGTTCTTTCTCCCATCATGAATCACATTCCTGTCATATTGCCATGGTCTAACCAACAATAGATGAAAAACATCCATAGGAATGGCATCACACAATATCTTATCATTATATCCTCCTATCTTAAATTCAACTAAACATTGTTTAGTGACATTTACCTGATGTCCTTTTTGCAACCATGAAAATCTATATGGACTTGGATGTTCAACTGTCTCCAACTCCATATTTTCTACCATATATGTAGAAATGAGATTATCCATGCTACCACTATCTACAATGACTTTGCATACCCTATCTTTGGTCTTGCAAGCAGTCTGAAAAAGTCTGTTTCTTTGGACTGAACTCTCCACCTCCTTCTCTTGTGTCAAAAGAGCTTTTCGCATCATCAACGATCTTTCGCCTTCAACATCCTCTGCCTCAACATTTCACCTTTGTGCTTCGGCAATGTGAGTCTCTCCTTCCTCTTTCTTCTTGTCTAGACATTCATAAGACTTGTGTCCGACCTTTCCGCACGTGAAGCATTTTATCACTCAACTTCTTCCTCTTCCTCTACCTCTAGTATGAGGAAAAATGTTGTTATCAACATACTCTCCTCTTTGATCAACATATTGCCTTCTTTGTCCATCATATTTCCCTTTCTGTGAGCTTCCACCTCTCTCAATATGAGGTTGAGGTTTCTTCCATTCTTCCTTAGACTTTTAGTTCTTATCCTGGGCAACTGATTTTCCTCTGGGATGACTTCTGCCTCGGCCTCTTTGACCTTGTTTTCGGCTCAGCTTCTCTTCCGCCTTTACAGCCATTTGATAAGCATCTTCCACTGTTTGGATGGTCATCATGCTCATCTCATACTGAATGTCGTATCTCAGGCCATTCATATCTCATACTTTGACCATGACCTGCTCTGATGTCCAGCCTGTAGAAATATTCAGTGTACTCCTTTACTGTCATCAGCTTCTATCTCAAGTTCTGCATCCTTCGAAATAGAGTAATTTGATAATCCTTGGGATTAAATTTCACTTTCATCTTGGAAATCATCCTATCCCAAATCTTGATCTTCTGCTTACCTGAGCAGCGTCTGTCAACTTGTAGTTCATCCCACCACAATGTTGCATGTCCTTTAAGTCTCATGACAACATGTTTGACCTTCTTGTTTTCTTCGACATCTTCATAGTCAAAATATGTGTCCAGAGCTCTAATCCAGTCTAGAAGCTCCTCAACATCCAAGTTTCCCTCATAAATTGGAATGTCCATTTTGGCTCTTGCACTCATTCTTGCAACAGTTCTAATCAAGTGTTCATGTGCTGCATCTTTTGTTGTGACTTCTTCTTCATGTCCAGCTTCATCTTCTCTTTCGGACTCACTGACATCTCTAATATCAACTCTGCGCCTTTGTTTTATTTCCACATCCATGAGTCTGCCGCGAATGTCATGCAGATCTCTTTCCACTTCTGGATTCTGCACCTGCCTGCCTCTTCCTTCTGGCATTTCCCTATCCTCTGGTGGATCGGGTGTTTGTCTGTCCCTTCTCCTTGGTGGCATGGATGAAATTCCTTCTCGCTTTTCCTGCCTGAAATATACAAACAAGAATCAGGATCTGATACCAAACCTGACGTAACCCACCCAACCCACAGGTCGGAAGTCCACGCACACAAGATCTTTCTTCTTCCACTATCCCAAAGAGCTCTCAACAGTTGGCTCTTCTGTTTCCCTTTCAAAAAATCTGCACCCACAAATAACCTTGAGAAATTCCCCCCTTTATACTTCGGGAGATCATACTTCTCAATTTCACGAATCCGATGGTCAAGTGCCTTGTCTCTCAAACCCCCAAAACCCAAAAATAGTCAACACTTGACTTTTCCCTTGCCAATTTCAGATTTCTCCTTATTGCGATTTAGGAAGTTGTGATGTCATCCAACTCATCCCCTCGACTTCCGAAATCCCGAAACCCGAATTACTGAAACTCCGATGTTCAGTCACCAAAAGGAATCAACGGCTGTGATTCCCCTCTTGATCCAACGGTCAACGCGTTCTTCCCATATCGGGAGTTCGAGACTCTCGATCCTGAAATCTCATGTCAACACAAACCTCGAATTCCTGAATCCCGATATCAATTTCAACTTTTCGTCTTTCGCGAGTTCGTGAGTTGCAATGTCATGCAACTCTTCTCCACGAACCCTGAAATCCTGATTCTCTATTTCCTGAAACCCCGAAATGTCAACCTCCAACAGGATTCCCGGCGATGGCCCCACAACTAGACTTTCCGCCTTTTCAGGACTTCGCACTTCGCGATTTCGTGAGTCCTAATGCAAATATTTCGGGACTTCAGTTCACGAAACCTCGAAACGGAAATCCACGGGAAAATCCAATGGCCATTGTTGGCTTGGATCTACGACTTTGCCTCTCCTGAGCTTGAAACTTTTAAAATAGTCACCATAACCTCCTTGCTCCTTTGGGAGATCTGACGGCTTGCAGGACTTCGAGAATTCTCCACGGAGAATTCCGACCGTTCTCCCTTCTAAGAACTTCTGCAAATTTGGTAAAGTGTTTTTCCATGGAACTTAACCACCTGCAACATGATCTTGGGATGCCTCCTTTCAATGCCTCAAGGAATCAACCTTCTGTGCTTTTCTTCGACAACTGTGAAGATTCTATCCCTGCTGAGCTTTATCCAACTCTGAGTCCTTAAGATGACTCCTGCACGCACTCCTTGCAGCAAATCCTTCAATTACTTCAAGGAATTGAAGTCCTTTGACTCTGCGCACTCCCTACAGCAACAGTCTCTCAACAGTCCTCTAGGTCTTATAAACCCTGAAACTACTCTCGGCCTGCGCACACTTTGCATGGATCCTGTGCCTAACTGCACTTCTGAGGAAATGAGAACAAAAGCTATCCTATCTGAGCTTTCAGAGATACAACTCTGAACTCTTGTCAACGCACTCCTTGCGGACAAATTCAACTGCACTCCTTGCAGGAACTCTCACTCAGACAGAAAAGCAATTGAAACTCATTTCCCTTACTCTCTCTATCAGATTTCAGACATTTAACAAGAAATCATACACACATAGCATAAACAACAAATGCGTGACAGAAAGAGTAAAACATTCCTGAGCATAACATTCAACAACGCATACAGAAAGAATTTCACAACACCATGAATCTGAGTCAAAGCTCTTTGTATTAATCCACAACTTCTGTACATGGGTGTTTTCAACTACAACTCTCTACTCTCCTCTCTATGCTCTTCTCTTGACAATAATAATACAACTATACAATGAGGGTGTCTATATCTCGTTTCCCTCTTGCGCTCTAACTGTCTAATCTAAGCATTAAATTCTATCTACCTACATTAACTTAGCATAAATGCCTCTATCTATTTCAGATGAGAGCGAGACGCTCAAGGTCTGATTACAATGCTTCTCCATAAATGTGAGTACGCCCCTATTAACTATTCCATTAATTATATGGCGCTTTCAAACTTCAAAACATTTCAACAAGAAATGTGCTGGCGCTTGTCCAGCTGTCTTCTACATCCACGCGTGCTTGCTACCTGCTGGCGATGCTCCTGCATCACAGTTCGAGCCACAGTGGGAGTGCTAGTAGGCTATGGAAGGGCTGCTGTCCACACCTCTTCCTCATCATCTCTGGTAGTCGTGCGTGACCCCTTTACTCCACATGTGAGTCTAGTCGGCAAGCTATCGTCAGCCTACATCATCAACGAATCATGTCAGAATATATCCATATCATATCATCTACTTAGAAGCACTAAAATCACAATAAAACAATCAAACCCCAATGGTACACTCCCCGACTTGATCCGGAGTCCAAGGGGTTCCATCGATGCCTCGACATCCTCTAGGTCCATAATCTTGCTTACTCAGTAAAACCAAGTCAATAACACCTGTCTATGTCAAAGAGCTAAAACAACATGTCATCAACCCATAATGCCTCATAATCAAAATCAAAAGTTTTAATAGAATGATAATCTGGATCACTTGCGAGCAAGTGTCCTCAAAGAATAAGTTCGCTCAGTGCACCAGAGCGGGATGTTACAAGAGAGGTTCCACCATAAAAGTAGATTTGAAGGAAAAATACAAGCATAGCCAACAAATGATAAATCTGACAAGTAAGAAGGTTATGATGTAGGAGATAGTTTGATGGAATCACCCTATGTATTTATAGAGGTTTAAAGAGGTTTATGTGGAACATGAGGCAACACCTCCAAATATGGATGCTTGAACATAAATTCCTCCCAAGAAGGATGGATCACCAATAATGCACCTCACTTGAAGACATCTTCCTAAAATTTCAACATAATTCATGGATATTTAGTTGCATATTTAAACCTTGAAGCTATGTGTATTTGCATTTTTTATTATTTCTTTCATCCTTTGAGCTCCATGGTAGGGATAATTTTAAGGATGAAAATTTATTTTTAAATGTAGAAACCTTGGTGAATATAGCTAGTTCTTAATATGCAAACTATAAAATGTTTGGCAATATTTTATATAGTTTCTGTAAAGTTTTGGGAATTTATGATGTAAAATAATTTTATTCTATTGAATTTGGGTGAATCATTTTTATAAAAAATTGAAATTAATGAAACTTTTTTAGGGAAAAAAAATCGAAAATTATTCGATGGGATAAATTTATCCCCTAAAATTTGCCTTGCTGCAACACTTCGTTTATTACATTTTTTCTATCTTTGTATTGTGTGAAAATAGTGAACCAATTAGCTTGTGTAACCTTTATAAAACCATAGAGTAGAATTTTGCTAGATGAATTGATCTGCCCAAGAAGACGATCTATAGGATAAGGTGACCATGCAAGCCATAGATCGGCTTCTGACCAAAAACTCTCCTCAGGGGCGCAAATCTGAACAGGGGCACACCATTAGTTTGGGCAACCAAGCAAATGGGGATCCAGACTTGGGTGACCCGAGAGTGGCCAAACGGTTTTGGCGATCTCATAGTGACCTCATGGGATTAGTGGGAGACGCCCAGTGCAACCATGGAAGAGGGCGCACTCACATCATTCCCACAAAGAAGAAACCAGTAAGGGCGCAAATCCCAGTTGGTGCGCCCTCCCTTCTGCCTCAAAAAACTCAAAGGAAATGATTTGCTCCTTGAGAGAGTGGCTAGATAATGTGATAATCTTTCTCTCAGAGGTGGAAGCATGGAAAATGGATTCACTAGGAGGTAGCCATGAAGGAAGGTGCACTGGTTATTCTTCAGAAACCCTAAAAATGAAATTGCCATGAATGTAAACTGCAAACTCATAAAAGAAAACAACCAAGACACATAGCTTCAAAAGAAAAGGTAATAATGCTTTATTTTAGTCTGGGTTCACCTTATATACCAAGGGAACCATTTATTTTTCATATATTTAATTCATCATCAAAAGGTGAAAAAGTGTTGCGCCTAGGTGATTGACTTGTATGCCTTAGGTGGGTGTTCCCCTAGGTGGCCTCCTTGGCTGAATTCCTTCCTATTTAGATTTGGAAGTGTCCTGACTTCCATAAGAAGATGTGAAAACTTGTTGTGCAATACATCAGTTTTGATCCACTTTTACTGAGCTCGAGTTTGGCCTTGGTGGGCTACCAGATATGAAGTGTAAGTCCGGTGTCTTGTAGGGCGACTTCGAGTGTCCAGTATAGTGTCTTTGGCTAATGGGATTTGGAAATCAGGAATGTTGTCTAGTGGATGAGTGATGGTGAATATTTATTCCAAGACAGAAGGCTCAAACAACTTTAAGTGATTTACATTAATGATATTGTGGATTCCCAGTTGTGGTGGCAGATCCAACCTATATGCATTTTCTCCAATCTTGTCGAGCATTGTATACAGACCATATCTAATTGGCAGAAGCTTGTGATGGTGGACTTTGAAGCACTTCTTATCCAAGTGTAACCAGACTTGTTCCCTTGGTTGAAAGGCCATGAAGGTTCTTTGTTTTTCATGGTGCTTCTTGGAATGATCTTGGGCTGCTTTGAGTGTTGATGTGACTGCACTGTGGCATTGTGCAATTTGTTGGAGAAATCGTTGAGCTGACATTTGTTCCTATTGATGATGGAAGGTACCTTGAGGAGCCCAAGTGAGTGGAATCTCAGTTGAAAATCCTGGTTGGAATCCCAAGGAGACTTCAAAAGGTTAAAATCCTATAGAAGAATGTGTTGCCTTGTTGTAGCTATGTTGGAGAATGTGTAAGTAATTGTCCCATCATTGTGGGGATTTGCAAAGCTTCCCAAATCTCTCGAAAGTCGGTGTCAGTAGCATATTGATGTTTCCATGTGTCATAAGTAGCACAACGTACTTCCAGAATGGAAAGAATTGGAGTGGGAGGCCGACTTAGAAAATCAACCGTTTTATTAGAAGTGCCTTTTTTTGTATCTGATGACTAAGTGAAATTGTTGAATGCACGAGGCCCATTTAAGGTGCCTTTGTTACTAAATCTTTGATTGAGAGTTGATGAAAATCAAAGGGTGGTGGTCGGTATGCAGAATGGTTTCTTTACCCAACAAATAATGCCCCCATTATTTGAGTGCTTTCACGAGACTATAAAATTCCTTGTCATAGGTACTATAATTTTTCTTTGCCTCAGACAAGGTTTCAGAGTGGTAAGCAATGGAGTGTCCTCTCTGTTTATGTACGACACCAATAGCATATTGTGAGGTGTCTGACTCAATCTCAAAGGGTTGGGAGAGGTCTGGCATATGTAAAACAGGGGATGAGCAGAGGGCGTCTTTGAGCTGAGCAAAGTGAGTAGTTTTCTTTGGTCTAGATGAATGTAGAAGAAGCATTTGAGAGATGATGCAAAGGTCAAGAAAGATTTTAAAAAGAGGGAATGAACTTACGATAGAAATTGATGCCACCCAAAAATATTTTCAACTCCTTAGCTGAAGAAGGTTGAGGCCATTGTTTCAATTCTTGGATGCAAGTTGGATCTAGTTGAATACCCTCTAAGTTGACCACAAAGCCGAGATAGGGGATTGAAGTTTGACCAAAATATGATTTCTTCTCTTTGAGTTGCAACTTGTGTTCTTGGAGAATTTGGAGAAATTTTCGGACATGTTGCATGTGAGTGTCCCATGTCCGATTGAAGATGAGAATGTCATCTAAGTAGATGACCACAAATCGACCCAAATGTGCTCTAAATATGTCATTGATGAGCCTCATGAAACTGGTTGGGGCGTTGGTGAGACTGAAAGGCATGACTTTCCACTCAAAAAGACCAAATTTGTTCTTGAGCATTGTTTTCCAAACATCATATATGTTCATTTGAACTTGATGGTAGTCGGCTGTCAAATCCAATTTAGTAAACCACTTAGCTCCTTGGAGGGTGTTGAGTAGTTCCTCAATCTGGGGAATGGGGTAAAGGTTTTTTATTGTCTCTTTGTTCAAGGCTCGATAATAAGTGACAAGGCGCATTTCTGAGGTATCTCATTTAGGGATGACAAAGGCAACAGAAACACAGGGAGAAGATGACGGTTGGATGTGGCTAGATTTGATGAGGTCGGTCAGTTTTCTTTCCATTTATTCTGTTTCTATTGGGGCCAACCGGTAAGTAGGGGCGTTAAGTAAGGCAGATTTAGGGATGAGATTAATGGAATGATCAATGTGGTGGGAGGGGGGAAGTCCCTCCGGAGGTTGAAATACCTCTGTGAACTCATGGATGAGGGGAGTCATAGTTTCAGGAACAAGGTGAGTTGTATTGTTTGGTGTTATTGGGTGGACCAAAGAGAGAGAGACGAATTGGTTTTTAAGTGTACATGTGGAATTTGTTCTTTGGTAGAAGGCAGTTTTGGTTTTGCTGCAGTTAAGATATAAGTGTGGCCTTCTTTGGTAATTTTGTACTGGTGGGATTTGGGTAGATAAATGGAATTTATTTGGGTTTGGTATGGGATACCGAGCAACAAATCTGCACAATCCAAGGGGGAGACATCACAGAGGACAATATCTTTGAATTGGCCTATGGTGAAAGTGACCAAACAACGCTTGGAAACTAGGAGGTGAGTTTTGTAACAAACCTCAAATTTACACAATAAAAAAAAACTTTTGTTATCTGTTCCTACCTAAGTTTCCCAGTGGAAGGCAAGATACTAGTCATACAATTCTGATGTCAATTCGGTCACACAGAAATACACTATAAGAAAAGGAACTTGTTATAAGACTTTATTATAAGAATCTCATTAACATTTCAGGTCCTAAACATACCACAAGAGGTCTCGACATCATATCTCACTTAAACCATGAGTAGGAGATTGTATGAAGGAAATCAAGACAATACAAATCCCCTTTATTCTTGTTCCTTATCCTATGCACGTAGGACTTGTAAAAGATCGAGGGCTTGGAATTATATTAGTGTTCGTTTCTATCAAATAGTTTGTCTATGCATCAAATCTATGGGTCAGTTTAAATCCTTAGGGAGTCTTAACTCGTTTTCTGTTGATAAAGTTATGGGTAAACTTTCCCATTAGACAATTATCGTGCCTGCCAAGTCACAGTCAACTTGTGGTCCTTGAACTAGTGGTTGCTCATGATGAGTTAGTTAGCCCATGAAATAGTGGGAGGATGCCAACTCGGATAGCACTTACAATTCAATCAAAGAAAGGGTCTGAAAACTACCTTCGAATTAAGACAGGGTGTCCAATCACATCACCTTCTTAAAGCGGAAGAGATGGTTCTCTGTCACCATAGTTAAATCTCTGCATATTCATTAATGACCACCCTGTGATCTTTATTGAACTCGTCTGGCTTCATAACTGAGGTACCATACCAATCCTATCCTCGTCACATGGCTACTTGTCCTCTATACTTCCTACATTTATTTCTAAGGCGGAAAGGGCATCACCTAAGGTTTAGGGAGGTTCATAGTTTTATAATTTTTTGAATTTTGTCCTCCCATGAAGGGTTTCCTATGTTGCACTACTCTTCTTGAAGCTGATTTTGTAAATCATGGAAGAAAATTCCCCTAGGGTTCTATATGTCAGGCTTTCTTACCAAGGGCGCACTCCAAGTGGAAAGGGCGGACGTGCCATGGCTATGTCCGACGGCATGTCCGGGAAACAATGGTAAGTACTTCCTTAAACCCAACCCTGATAGGTTAAGTAAGTTGGTATACTTTGGCAACATTTAAGGCAGGGTTACCTTCTGATAAGCATCGTTCTTTTCCTTTCAGTCTGGTTATGTTCTTCTTTGCGGTAACCTTTTGTTTAGGAAAGACTGTTTAATTCTCAGGTCTTTCTTTATCTTCCTATAGCTGGTTTCAGAGAAGTATGTAAGCCCCGTGAGTGTTTCACCGAAGAAAAAATCCCTAGATTTGATTGATGAAAAAACGAAGAGCCTTGGATTGGATAGAGTCATTCTTTTCCATGTCTAGCATTTGATTTTCTCCTCTGTTATCCTATGGTTGTTTTACTGGAAGTATTAAGACCTTAGGAGATTTACCGAAGTTTCTGTCTCCGGGGTGGAAAGCGTATAGTTGTCCTTATCGAGGCATGACGAATCTGTTTGATTTTAAAGATTCTCTATAGCATTTTGTTTTGAAAGAGTTTACAGTTCCTCCCTTTAATAAAATCTTTGGGAGAGGACTATCTTGTTGTTTTGTTTCCGCTTTCAGTATGTTTATATAGGTTAGGTTTTTTTTTAATTGTGGATATGTTTTACTGAAAAAGAAAAGATTTAAGAAATTGTTATTGGCACTAATGGTGGGCCTTGTTTATGCGAGGACCCATCAGAGGCTTACTGCACCTTTTCCCTTCACTCGAACAGTCATCCAGAATATAAGCGGTAGACGAGGCTTCGGGATCGTGCACCAAAGATGAGTAATTTACTGTTGTCGTTTACCCTATCTCTTTTGTAAATTTTCTTTTTATTACCTGATACTTGAATGAGGACTAAATTTTAGGGTTTTGTTTCTTGGTAGGTAGCTCTCATTCTATATCAGCCTCGGATTTTGCCCAAGTCTCCGACGAAAGGTATTCAGGTTCCAAATTTTTTTTCTTACTCCGGCTAATTCCACAGGTTCTACAAAGGCTTAAGGGAATTCGTGCCCTTCTTTTGGTTCTATATAGGAATAGTTTATTTAACTTGTGGAATGGAAAAGAGGTTGTCATAGGGTCATTCGCCCATCTTTGTAAAATGTTATTTCGGTAACTTGATATTTGAACTGGTCTACTGTGTAGTTTGTTTCCCTGTTTATTTTTTAAAAGGCACACTTGGCTGTTGTTATTTGAAGTGACGTTTTTCAATACAGTGACCCACATGTTTGATTTCAAACTCTGTACTTGTTCATTGGAGAGATCTAAGTCTATCTATATGATTTGACTCTGTCCTGTACCTATTGTCTAAAGTTTGCTACTGAAAGGAAGAAACCCTCCCAGGATTAAATGATGTGGTCATTAATACTATCTGGTTTATTGTATTTGGTCCACAATGTAACAGTGCATCGATTATTTGTTTGGACTGAAATGATCAAGCTCTATACTTATTTTATAATGGTGGTTGTCCACCTGTCTGAGTTCCTTTATCATATTCAGAAAGCAAAGATTACTTATGTGCATACAATCACTTGTGTGTATTAGCTTCTGTAGGTACTAGATTCCATATTTATTATTGGACTTTGTCAATTGAAATGGGTGTGCGTATATCAGTTCATATATATACATGATACTTATTGATTTTAGGTCTATCGTGGGTGAGTCCTGAATTGTAGTAACTTATCTTCAATAAGGGAAGATGGTGTTCTGATTCCCTTTATAAATCTGAACTTGTAAAATGTAAAAATTATCTATTCTGTATACATATATAATCTAGTTTCAAAATTGTCCATACTTAGATGACATGCGCCAAAACTTTCGATGTATGGAGGTGTCTCTGTTATAACCGAAAGAAAGACAAAAACAATCCAATCTTAGAAGAAATTACTCCAGAATTTAGTCATAGAATCCATTCGAAATGATTTAGTAGGATAATCAAATTATATCTAACTCTCATACAGATTTTAGTCAAAAGACTTATTCAGGGATCTATTATAACTGTGTTGTCAGAAGTTTGACTCCACCCATTCACACGATCAAATAGTTTTATTCCCACCTAGGTTATAGGACATACCTATAGGTGTTAATGTTTTCGCTACTTCTGTAGCTAATTCATTCTTAAGATATATAAATAATTCAAATTTGATACAACAAAAATACATTCAACCAATATACAATTTATTTATACAGGCATCAATGAATTCACTACTTCTGTGACTAATCCGTTCTACAGATATGTAAATAATTTGAATCAAAATACATTACAACAAATATACAACCATTTATACAGGCGTTAATGATTTCGCTGCTTCTGTAACTAAATTCATTCAACAAATATGAAATAATTCGAATTCGATACAACAAACATACGATTATTCATTCATTGAAGGAGATGCTACATATTTGAACCAGTGTGTGGAAAGACAAAGGGAACAGCCACATTCCTCCCATCCATAGAACCGAGTAGCCAAAATCACTTGCATGGTTCACCCCCTAGCCTGACCATGAGTCCATGAGGGTGAAGCTGAAACCAAACTCCTCCTCAGTATTGTCTTTCAGTTCTAGTAGGTTTCCCTTGCCTCACACTCAAGCAGTAGTGTTCATAACACAAGAAAACCAGTAGTCTCTACTTCCCAACATACTTGGCAGCGTCCTGCCTCCTCACATATGCTATTTATCAATTTGCCTAGGTCTTTTCCCTCCCTTGGGAATTTTCACAGCTTTCTAAATGCCTGATTTTCAGGGGCTTTCAATGGCCAAATCACTGATTTTCCACTTGTAACAACCAGCCTAGAGGTAGTTCCAACATGTTCCCCACTCATGGAGTCATGGTCAGCTAATTTTAAACATGGTTGTTCCATTTGTCCTCCTGCAATCAATATAAAATATTATGTTTTTATACAAGTGTCATAGTCAAATAGTTAGTTGAGTCAAATTAGATCTTTGCCCAACAGTCATAATAATTAATTACAATATCAAATTCGAAATTTGGAATTGCCATAAATGGAAAAAAATTTCCAAATTTGAATTTTACTAAAAACGGAAATGAATTTCCAGCAAACTTAAATTTCTAAATATTTTATTTTTTTGGGACGTCACATCCTTTCCCCCTTCAGTAAAACACTATCCTCAGTGTTCGTTCATTTCCTGGAACAAGATTGGATGAGATTTCCGCAAATCTCCCTCCAACTCCCAAGTGGCCTCCTCGGGACTAAAGTGCTTCCATTGCACCTTTACCTGAGCAATGACTTTGTTCTGAAGTGTTATTTCTCTCCAGTCTAGAATGCGCAGGGGTTCCACTTGAAACTCGCCTTTGAGTTCCACCTGCACTAAGTTCCAATCAATCATATGAGTAGGGTCATGAATATACTTTTTCAACAAAGAAATATAAAATACATTATGAATTCTCAGATTAGCTGGAAGTGCAAGTTGCTATGCTACGAGTCCAATTTGAGATAGTATCTCGAAGGGTCCACAAAACCTAGGTGCCATATTGGCATAGTTCCCTAACTTCAATGAGATTTTTCAGGCTTTGACTTTCAAATAAACATGGTCTCCCACTTGAAATTCTAAGTGTCTTCTTTTCTGATCTGCATAGCTCTTCTGTCTATCTTGTGCTTCTTTCAAATTCTGTTGTACCTTCCTTACCATGTTTTCCATTTCTTGGAGCATCTCTAGTCACACCATGAGTCTGTCGGTCGGGTTATCCCAGCTAATTGGAGTCATACACTTTCTGTCATACAATATTTCGAAAGGGCTCAATTTAGCCGAAGTTTGGTATCCATTGTTATATGCAAATTCTACCAAGTGTAGATAGTCTTCACACTTGTTTAGTTTTGTTCTTATGTACATGCAGAGCATATCCTCCATGATTTGGTTTGTCCTTTCGGTCTGTCCATCCGTTTGTGGATGATAACTCGTACTGAAATTCAAGTTAGTATTTAGCCCTGCAAACAATTCCTTCCAAAAAGCGGATGTGAATTTTACGTCTCTATCTGAAATCACCATTTTAGGAATACCATGCAGTCTAAAAAAAAATTTCATGAATATTTCAACAATGTTTATAGATTTAGAAGTAGACTTTACAGGAATAAAGTGTGCAAACTTACTGAGTTTATCGATTACAACCATAATAGAATCATTATGTTTCTGAGTTTTAGGCAAACCCCTTATAAAATCCAACGATATGGTCTCCCACTTCCATTCTGGTACTGGTAATGTCTGTAATAGGCCAGCTGGATGCTGGTGCTCAGCCTTAACTTGCTGACAATCTTGGCACCTAGCCAAGTATTCTGTTGTTTTTCCCTTCATATTAGGCCAATAAAATAGTTTTCTAAGTGTTGTTATCGTTTTCTGGTAACCTGGATGGACAGAATACGGTTTCTAATGCACTTTGTCCAAGACTGTTAATTTTAACCTTGCAGAATCTTGTAAGTAAAGCCTATTTTTAAATCATAGTAATCCCTTCTTGTCGATACTTAGATCTGGTTTATCTGAGTTTGTGGTACTGTTCTGTAATTCTGCCATTATCTTAGTGTATTTTCCGTCGTTAATACCTGCTTTCCTTATTATTTGTTCCAAATCACTTTCTTCCCTACTGATATTTATATGAAATAACCCATGGACTCTTCTGCTTAAAGTGTCTTCTACTTTATTTTCCTTACCCTTGATATGTCTGACCTCGAAGTCGAATTCGCTCAAGAAGGCTAGCCACCTTGCTTGTCTTGCATTAAGATCTGGTTGGTTAAACAAATATTTCATAATTTTCTTCCCATTATGTAGTGTCGCCACATTTTTAAGGCATGTATTACTGCTGCCAACTCTAAGTCATGAGTGACATAATTTCGCTCGTGTTCTTTTAATTTCTGGGACCTAGAACAAATAACCTGTCCTTCCTGAGTTAGGACACAACCCAGTCCTTCTTTACTTGCATCCACACATATGGTGAAGTCTTTATTGGGGTCTGCTACCTTCAATATGGGTGCAGTTGTCAATAATCCCTTCAGTTTGTTAAATCTGTCTTGACACTTCTCTGACCAGTTAAACTTGGTTCCTTTCTTTTGTAATGATGTGATAGGGTAGGCTATCTTGGAAAACCCTTCTATAAACCTGCAGTAATATCTGGTGATTCCCATGAACGATCGTATATCCGATACATCTTTTGGCACCGGCCACTCCATAATGGCTTTTGTCTTTTTCGGGTCTACGACAATGCCTTCTACTGAAATTACATGTCCTAGATATTGTATTTATTTTTGATAGAATTCACACTTGTTAAATTTGCCGTACAATTTGTGTTTCCTCAATGTTTGCAGAACTATTCTTAAGTGTTCATCATGTTCCTCTTTCGTTTTTGAATAGACCAGATTATAGTCGATAAATACTACCATGAACTTGTCTAAGTACTGATTGAAAATACTGTTCATCAAACACATAAACGTGGCTGGTGCGTTAGTGAGTCCGAAAGGTATGACTACGAACTTGTAGTGTCCATATATCGTTCGAAAAGCAGTTTTGTTTATGTCCTCGTCTTTTATCCTAACTTGATGATAACTGGATCGTAAATCCAATTTTGAAAATATCTTGGCCCCACCTACTTGATCGAACAGATCATTTATCCTTGGTAAGGGGTATTTGTTCTTAATGTTCATTTTTTTCAGTTGTGTATAATTGATACATATTCTTAGAGTACTGTCTTTCCTTTTCACAAAGAGGACTGGTGCCCCCCCAGGGCGAAACACTCGGTCTGATATACTCTTTGTCCAACAATTCCTGTAATTGTATTCTTAATTCTGTCAGTTCTGGTAGACTCATTCGGTAAGGTGCTTTTGAGATAGGGGCTGAACCAGGTAGTAGGTCTATGGAGAAGTCTATTTCCCTTCGAGGAGGTAATTCTAGTATTTTATCCACAAACATGTCTCTAAATTCATGTAGGACAACAAAGTTTTCTAACTTTGGCTTATCTTCTTTTTCTAATAGATTCATTACTTGATTGGCATACACTTGACATCCCTTTCTAATACATTTCTTGAGTTGCATCCCTGAAACTTGTCTGACTGATATAGGTTTTCGTATGCCTTGAGCTGTTCTAATAGTGTCAAAATCATCTTTATAGCTAAGTATCTTTGTATAACAGTCTAGTACTGCTTTGTGTTGTTCCAACCAATCCATCTCGATAATCATATCGTAAGATCCTAGTGGTAGGATATTCATATTTTTTCTTATATTTTGACCATCTAAGATGAACTCAAAATCGAAAACAAAGTCAACTACTTTCCTTTTAGTGCAAGTCACTAATTGTACAAGCCATGATTTTCCGTGTTTCAGTTTCTTAAGTTTGTTTGTCTCTACCACATTAGGTGTAATATAACTTAACGTAGCTCCAGAGTCAATTAAAACATAAATTTGAGTGTCATTGATTTTACCTTCGATTTCTACCACCGAGGATTGGTGGTCAACTTGTCAACCATCTATGGCTGCATTTATCCAATATAGGCTTCTACCCACGTCTCCCACCGTCGAGGCTTCCTGCAAATTATGAACAACAATTTTGTTTGTTGAACTCAAACATGGACAATTCCTCTTTAGATGAGGCTCTCCACATTCCCAACACTTTAGTGGCTCACGGGAGCTTTCCCCAAACTTCTTCGTTCCCAGGTTTACCAGTTTACTGCTGCCTTGCGTATTCAGATGATTGGAGTGAAAATCCTTTCTCGAAAAACTTTTTGTTGTATTTCGATAAGGAGCTGGCTGGTACCCCTTCTTCTGCTAGTTCATTCGATCTTGTTTCTTATCCTTCCAGGCTTTGGGAAACTCTACCCACTGTTTATACTGGTCATATCACATTCGTGCTTTCCTGAATAATTCACTGAAGGATTTGGGGTTTTCTAACTGCATTTTATCCTTGTAGGACTGTGGTAGATAGCTTAGAAATCGATGGATTTTTACCTTATCCTATCGGATGTACGGTACGAACCTTAGTAGTTCCAGAAATTTATTTATAAGGTCCTCCATTGTCATTTGTCCAAGTCGTAACTCATAAAATTCTTTTGTCTTCCTTTTATAATAGTTTTCTGAAAGGTATTGTTTCTTGAAATACTTTTTAAAGTCAGACCATTCCAACTGTTTCTCCTTTAGGCCCTTGGCCAATTTCAGGTCCTGCCACCAAATATTGGCCTTCCCTTTCAGATTGTAGATGGCCATTCTGACATTCATGTTCCTAGAATAGTTGTAGATTTGGAAGTGTTTTTTGATGTCCAACATCCATGCCTCAGCTTCTTCTCCCATCCTGGATCCTCCATCAAAGGTCGCTGGTTTAATATTTTAAAATTCTCCTTCGAGGTGGTCTACTTGTTTTGTTTTTCTGTCTGATTTAGTTTTGTTTTCAGCTGAAGGTGTTCCTTCAGACGAACTGTCTCCTTTTTCTATTTCCGGCCCAGAGTTCTTGGAGGCCCTTTTACTGACTTCTTCCTCGTGGTTATCATCCTTTGGGATTTTCTTGGTCACTATACTGCGCAGTAGGACTTCATTTATCTCTTCATGTTCCTGCTGTCCTTTCTTCAATTTTTCGTTGTTGGCTTTGAAGATTTGTAGTTCAACAATAAGATTCCTCATTGTTTCCAACACTTCCATGGGTGAGCTTCTGTCACTGTTCTGTCTTGGATATCCAGGAGGTCTTTGCTGCGGATTTTCTCCCATCCTCATTTTTGCATCGTCCTGACCTGTCATAATTAACACAAAACAGAAATGGCTTTTTGTTTCTAACCATAAGATTTTATTAGTTTTACATAAATCAAAATATATATACTAAGAATCTGTTGTGGCCCTATTCAGGTCCAATGTTATAACCTTTTTTCTCTGATACCATATGTAACAAACCTCAAATTTACACAAAAAAAAAAAACTTTTGTTATCTATTCCTACCTAATTTTCCCAGTGGAAGGCAAGATATTAGTCGTACAATTCTTATGTCAATTCAGTCACACATAAATACACTATAAGAAAAGGAACTTGTTATAAGACTTTATTATAAGAATCTCATTAACATTTTAGGTCCTAAACATACCACAAGAGGTCTCAACATCATATCTCACTTAAACCATGAGTAGGAGATTGTATGAAGGAAATCAAGACAATACAAATCCCCTTTATTCTTGTTCCTTAGCCTATGCACGTAGGACTTCTAAAAGATTGAGGGCTTGTAATTATATTAGTGTTCATTTCTATCAAATAGTTTTTCTATGCATCAAATCTATGGGCCAGTTTAAATACTTAGGGAGTCTTAACTCATTTTATGTTGATAAATTTATGGGTAAGCTTTCCCACTAGACATTTATCATGCTTGCCAAGTCACAGTCAACTTGTGGTCCTTGAACCGGTGGTTACTCGTGATGAGTTAGTTAGCGCATAAAACAGTGGGAGGATGCCAACTCGGATAGCACTTCCGATTCAATCAAAGAAAGGGTGTGAAAACTACCTTCGAATCAAGACAGGGTGTCCAATCGCATCACCTTCAAAAAGAGGAAGAGATGGTTCTCTGTCACCATAGTTAAATCTCTACATATTCATTAATGACCACCCTGTGATCTTTATTGAATTTGTCTGGCTTCATAACCGAGGTACCATACCAACCCTATCCTCGTCACATGGATACTTGTCCTCTGTACTTCCTACATTTATTTCTAAGGCAGAAAGGGTGTCGCCTAGGGTTTAGGGAGGCTCACAGTTTTATAATTTTATGAATTTTGTCCTCCTATGAAGGGTTTCCTGTGTTGCACTTCTCTTCTTGAAGCTGAGTTTGTAAATCATGGTAGAAAATGCCCCTGGGGTTCTATATGTCACACTTTCTTACCAAGGGCGCACTCCAAGTGGAAAGGGCAGGCGCGCCATGGATATGGCCGATGGCATGTCCGAAAAACGATGGTAAGTACTTCCTTAAGCCTAACCCTGATAGGTTAAGTAAGTTGGTATACTTTGGCAACATTTAAGGCAAGGTTACCTTCTAATAAGCATCGTCATTTTCCTTTCATTCTAGTTATGTTCTTCTCTGCGGTAACCTTTCATTTAGGAAAGACTGTTTAGTTCTTAGGAATTTCTTTATCTTCCTATAGCTAGTTTCAGATAAGTATGTTAGCCCCGTGAGTGTTTCACCAAAGAAAGAATCCCTCAATTTGATTGATGAAAAAAAGAAGAGCCTTGGATTGGATAGATTCGTTCTTTTCCATGTCTAGCATTTGATTTTCTCCTCTGTTATCCTACGGTCATTTTACTGGAAGTATTAAGACATTAGGAGATTTACCGAAGTTCCTGTCTCCGGGGTGGAAAGCGTATAGTTCTCCTTACCGAGGCATGATGACTCTGTTTGATTTTAAAGATTCGCTATAGCATTTTGTTTTGAAAGAGTTTACGGTTCCTCCCTTTAATAAAATATTTTGGAGAGGACTATCTTGTTGTTTTGTTTCCACTTTTAGTATGTTTATATAGGTTAGGTTTTTTTTTTACCGTGGATATGTTTTACTTAAAAAGAAAAGATTTAAGGAACTTTTATTGGCACTGATGGTGGGCGTTGTTTATGCGAGGACCCGTCAGAGGCTTACTGGAGATTTTCCCTTCACTCGGACATTCATCCAGAATATTAGCAGTAGACAAGGCTTCAGGTTCATGCACCAAAGATGAGTAATTTACTGTTGTCGTTTACCCTATCTCTATTGTAAAATTTTCATTTTATTACCTGATACTTGAATGAGGACTAAATTTCAGGGTTTTGTTTCTTGGCAGGTAGCTCTCATTCTGTATCAGCCTCAGATTCCTCCCAAGTCTTCAACAAAAGGTATTTGGGTTCCGAAATATTTTTCTTACTACGACTAATTCCACAGGTTATACAAAATCTTAAGGGAATTCGTGCCCTTCTTATGGTTTTGTATAGAAAGACTTTATTTAAATTCTGTAATGGAAAAGAGGTGGTCACAGGGTCATTCACCCATCTTTGTAAAATGTTAGTTTGGTAACTTGATATTCGAACTGGTCTATTGTGTAGTTTGTTTGCTTGTTTATTTTTAAAAGGCATACCTGGCCGTTGTTATTTGAAGTGACATTTTTCAATACAGTGACCCACATGTTTGATTTTGAACTCTGTACTTGTTTATTGGAGAGATCTAAGTCTATCTATATGATTTGACTCTGTCCTGTACTAATTGTCTACACTTTTCTACTGAAAGGAAGAAACCCTCCCAGGATTAAATGATGTGGTCATTAATACTATTTGGTTTATTGTATTCGGTCCACAATGTAACAGTGCATCGATTGTTTGTTTGGACTGAAATGATTGAGCTCTATACTTATTTTATAATGGTGGTTTTCCACCTGTCTAAGTTCCTTTATCATATTCAGAAAGCAGAGATTACTTATGTGCATACAATCACTTGTGCGTATTAGCTTATGTAGGTACTAGATTCCATATTTATTATCGTACTTTGTCAATTGAAATGGGTGTGGGTATATCAGTTCATATATATACATGATACATATTGATTTTAGGTCTATCGTGGGTGAGTCCTGAATTGTAGTAACTTATCTTCACTAAGGGAAGATGGTGTTCTGATTCCCTTTATAAATCTGTACAAATTATCTATTCCGTATACATATATAATCTAGTTTCAAAACTGTCCATACTTTGATGACATGCGCCAAAACTTTCGATGTATGGAGGTGTCTCTATTATAACCAAAAGAAAGAAAAAAACAATCCAATCTTAGAAGAAATTACTCCAGAATTTATTCACAGAATCCATTCAAAATGATTTAGTAGGGTAATCAAATTATTCCTAACTCTCGTACAGATTTTAGTCGAAAGACTTATTCAAGGATCTATTATAACTGTTCTGTCGGAAGTTTGACTCCACCCATTCACACGATCAAACAGTTTTATTCCCACCTAGGTTATAGGACATGCCTACAGGTGTTAATGTTTTCGCTACTTCTGTAGCTAATTCATTCTTCATATATATATATAATTCAAATTTGATACAACAAAAATACATTCAACCAATATACAATTTATTTATACAGGCATCAATGAATTCGCTACTTCTGTGACTAATCCATTCTACAGATATGTAAATAATTCGAATCAAAATACTAGTTCAGTTGTCTATAATTGATACATAGTCTTAGAGTACCTTCTTTCTTTTTCACAAAGAGGACTGGTGCCCCCCAAGGAGAAACGCTTGGTTTGATATACTCTTTGTCCAACAATTCCTGTAATTGTATTCTTAATTCTATCAGTTTTGGTAGACTCATTCGGTAAGCTGCTTTTGAGATAGGGGATGAACCAGGTAGTAGGTCTATGGAGAAGTCTATTTCTTTTCGAGGAGGTAATTCTGGTATCTCATCCACAAACATGTCTCTAAATTCACGTAGGACAGCAAAGTTTTCTAACTTTGGCTTATCTTTTTTTTCTAATAGATTCATTACTTGAATGGCATACACTTGACATCCCTTTCTAATACATTTCTTGAGTTACATCCCTGAAACTTTTCTGATTGATATAGGTTTTCGTATGCCTTGGGTTGTTCTAATAGTGTCAAAATCATCTTTATAGCTAAGTATCTTTGTATAATAGTCTAGTACTTCTTTGTGTTGTTCCAACCAATCCATCTCGATAATCATATCGTAAGATCCTAGTGGTAGGATATTTAGATTTGTTCTTATATTTTGACCATCTAAGCTGAACTCAAAATCCGAAACAAAGTCAACTACTTTCCTTTTAGTACCAGTCGCTAATTGTACAAGCCATGATTTTACGTGCTTCAGTTTCTTAAGTTTGTTTGTCTCTACCACATTAGGTGTAATATAACTTAACGTAGCTCCAGGGTCAATTAAAACAGAAATTTGAGTGTCATTGATTTTACCTTTGATTTCTACCAGCAAGGACTAGTGATCAGCTTGTCGACCATCTATGGATGCATTTATCCAATGTAGGCTTCTGCCCACGTCTCCCACCGTCGAGGCTTTCTACAAATTATGAACAAAAGTTCTATTTGTTGAACTCAAACATGGATAGTTCCTCCTTAGATGAGGCTCTCCACATTCCCAACACTTTAATGGCTTGTGGGAGTTGTCCCCAAACTTATTCGTTCCCAGGTTTACCGGTTTACTGCTGCCTTGCATATTCGGATGATTGGAGTGAAAATCCTTTCTTGGAAAAATTTTTGCTGTATTCCGATAAGGAGTTGGATGGTACCCTTTCTTCCACTGGTTCATTCAATCTTGTTTCTTATCCTTCCAGGCTTTGGGAAACTCTATCCGCTGTTTATACTGGTCATAGCACATTCGTGCTTTCCTGAATACTTCACTCAAGGATTTGGGGTTGTCTAACTCAATTCTATCCTTGTAGGACTATGGTAGATAGCTTAGAAATCACTGGATTTTTACCTTATCCTCCCAGATGTACAATATGATGCTTAGTAGTTCCAAAAATTTATTTATAAGGTCCTCCATTGTCATCTGTCCAAGTCGTAACTTATAAAATTCTTTCGTCTTCCTTTCATAATAGTTTTCCGAAAGGTATTGTTTCTTGAAATACTTTTTAAATTCAGACCATTCCAACTATTTCTCCTTTAGGCCCTTGGCCAATTTCAAGTCCTGCCACCAAATGTTGGCCTTCCCTTTCAGATTGTAGATGGCCATTTTGACCTTCATGTTGCTAGAATAGTTGCAGATTTGGAATTATTTTTTGATGTCCAACAACCATGCCTCAACTTCTTCTCCCATCCTGGATTATCCATCAAAGTAGCTGGTTTAATCTTTTAAAATTCTCCTTTGAGGTGGTCTACTTGTTTTCTTTTTCTGTTTGATTTAGTTTTGTCTTCAGTTGCAGGTGTTCCTTTAGACGAACTGTCTCATTTTTCTGTTTTCGACCCAGAGTTCTTGGAGGCCCTTTTGCTGACTTCTTCCTCGTGGTTATCGTCCTTTGGGATTTTCTTGGTCACTATACTATGCAACAGGACTTCTGTTTCAGGAGAAATCCATGAGTGTTGACACAAACCGATCTCCCTAGATCCACCTGGATCTAGAACAAAGCATGACAGAATAATACTCTTTCCCTAGATTTATGCTATTGAATGAACTAGGAGGCAAGGATCAAGTACACACCTTATGAACGCTTCCTTGGGTCTTTGTTGTACCAATTTCTCTCCAATGCTCTTGCATCGTCAAGACCACAACAGTACAAACCAATCAAAGTGAAGACAATTCAATATATTCAATAGCTAATCTATACATATGATCAAGGAATTATGTAATAAAGTGACATCAGCTTTATGGGAAAGGGACATATTACTGTATTAAATTGATAGAAAGTAAGACTTACAACCTGAGCCTTGATGCTGTAGATCTCCTTTCGATGGCTCCTAGCTCTGACACACACACTTGCTCATGCATGAAGAAAATCAACCACTTTTGATGACCTTGCTAGTATCTCTAGCTGCTGTAGCATTAGTCCTCCATACAATCTTGCCCTAATTCTCCAATCAATCTCTTGCTAGTTTGCTTCTAACCTTTTCCATGAGAAATCTCTTCAATATATAGGAGAAGATAGATTAGTTATTTGGATAGGAAATGATCCCAAGATATCAGGAAAGCCAGTACTTAGATAACCATCCGCTAGCCAACTCATCCTTCTAGAAGATTCCCTTCTAGAAAGCTCGAGAACTTTATCTTTTTCCTTCTTTGGAATATGTTCGTACCCTGAGAGTCAGTTACAGTGCGAACCCCTCGTAGTCCATATTAATGCAGCCTGCGAGAATCAGGCATTCTGGCAGGCAAATATATAGGTAGCCTGCGAACATCTCTTAAAAGTATGTTTTCTGGAAGCAGACAAATGTAACTTTTCTCAGGAAAGTGTTCTTAGTGAAGAGCTTGATTTTCCATCATCATAACATCATCATGATGACCAAAATTGTGGATAACAACTTCATTTATCTCTTTCTATTCCTGTTGTTCTTTCTTCAATTTTTCATTGTCGGATTTGAAAATATGTAGTTCAACAATAAGATTCCTCATTGTTTCCAACACTTCCATGGTTGAGCTTCTGTCACTGTTCTGTCTTGGATCTCCAAGGGCTCTTTGCTGTGGATTTTCTCCCATCCTGATTTCTGCATCATCTTGAGCTGCCATAATTAACACAAAACATAAATGGCTTTCTGTTTCTAACCATAAGATTTTATTAGTTTTACAAAAATCGGAATATATATACTAAGAAGCTATTGTGGCCCTGTTCAGGTCCAGTGTTGTAACCTTTTTGCTCTGATACCATATGTAACAAACCTCAAATTTACACAATAAAAAAAAACTTTTGTTATCTGTTCCTACCTAAGTTTCCCAATGGAAGGCAAGATACTAGTCATACAATTTTGATGTCAATTCGGTCACACAGAAATACACTATAAGAAAAGGAGCTTGTTATAAGAATTTATTATAAGAATCTCATTAACATTTTAGGTCCTAAACATACCACAAGAGGTATCAACATCATATCTCACTTACACCATGAGTAGGAGATTGTATGAAGGAAATCAAGACAATACAAATCCCCTTTATTCTTGTTCCTTATCCTATGCACGTAGGACTTGTAAAAGATCGAGGGATTGTAATTACATTAGTGTTCATTTCTATCAAATAGTTTTTCTATTCATCAAATCTATGGGTCGATTTAAATCCTTAGGGAGTCTTAACTCGTTTTCTGTTGATAAAGTTATGGGTAAACTTTCCCATTAGACAGTTATCGTGCCTGCCAAGTCACAGTCAACTTGTGGTCCTTGAACCGGTGGTTGCTCGTGATGAGTTATTTATCCCATGAAACAGTGGGAGGATGCCAACTCGGATAGCCCTTCCAATTCAATCAAAGAAAGGGTGTGAAAAATACCTTCGAATTAAGACAGGGTGTCCAATCGCATCACCTTCTTAAAGCGGAAGAGATAGTTCTCTATCACCATAGTTAAATCTCTACATATTCATTAATGACCACCTTGTGATCTACATTGAACTCGTCTGGCTTCATAACCGAGGTACCATACCAACCCTGTCCTCGACACATGGATACTTGTCCTCTGTACTTCCTACATTTATTTCTAAGGCGGAAAGGGCGTCGCCTAGGGTTTAGGGAGGCTCACAGTTTTATAATTTTATGAATTTTGTCCTCCTACGAAGGGTTTCCTGTGTTGCACTGCTCTTCTTGAGGCCGAGTTTGTAAATCATGTTAGAAAATGCCCCTGGGGTTCTGTATGTCACTCTTTCTTACCAAGGGCACACTCCAAGTGGAAAGGGCGAATGCACCATGGCTATGGCCGATGGCATGTCCGGGAAATGATGATAAGTACTTCCTTAAACCCAACCCTGATAGGTTAAGTAAGTTGGTATACTTTGGAAACATTTAAGGTAGGGTTACCCTCTGATAAGCTTCATCGGTTTCCTTTCAGTCTGGTTATGTTCTTCTCTGCGGTAACCTTTCGTTTAGGAAAGACTGTTTAATTCTCAGGTCTTTCTTTATCTTCCTATAGCTGGTTTCGGAGAAGTATGTTAGCCCCGTGAGTGTTTCAGCGAAGAAAGAATCCCTCGATTTGATTGATGAAAAAACAAAGAGCCTTGGATTGGATAGAGTTGTTCTTTTCCATGTCTAGCATTTGATTTTCTCCTCTGTTATCCTACGGTCATTTTACTGGAAGTATTAAGACCTTAGGAGATTTACCGAAGTTCCTGTCTCCGGGGTGGAAAGCGTATAGTTCTCCTTACCGAGGCGTGACGACTCTATTTGATTTTAAAGATTCGCTATAGCATTTTGTTTTGAAAGAGTTTATAGTTCCTCCCTTTCATAAAATCTTTGGGAGAGGACTATCTTGTTGTTTTGTTTCCACTTTCAGTATGTTTATATAGGTTAGGGTTTTTTTTTTACTGTGGATATGTTTTACTGTAAAAGAAAAGATTTAAGGAATTTTTATTGGCAGTAATTGCGGGCCTTGTTTATGCAAGGACCCATCAGAGGCTTACTGCAAATTTTCCCTTCACTCGGACAATCATCCAGAATAGAAGTGGTAGACGAGGCTTCAGGTTCGTGCACCAAAGATGAGTAATTTACTGTTGTCGTTTACCCTATCTCTTTTGTAAAATTTTCTTTTTATTACCTGATACTTGAATGAGGACTAAATTTCAGGGTTTTGTTTCCTAGTAGGTAGCTCTCATTCTGTATCAGCCTTGAATTCTGCCCAAGTCTCCGACAAAAGGTATTTGGGTTCCCAAACATTTTTCTTACTCCGACTAATTCCACAGGTTCTACAAAAGCTTAAGGGAATTCGTGCCCTTCTTTTGGTTCTGTATAGAAATAGTTTATTTAACTTGTGGAACGGAAAAGAGGTTGTCATAGGGTCATTCGCTCGTCTTTGTAAAATGTTATTTTGGTAACTTGATATTCGAATTGGTCTACTATGTAGTTTGTTTCCTTGTTTATTTTTTAAAAGACATACCTGGCTGTTGTTATTTGAAGTGATGTTTTCAATACAGTGACCCACATGTTTGATTTTGAACTCTGTACTTGTTCATTGGAGAGATCTAAGTCTATCTATATGATTCAACTCTGTCCTATACCAATTGTCTAAAGTTTTCTACCGAAAGGAATAAACCCTCCCAGGATTAAATGATGTGGTCATTAATACTATCTGGTTTATTGTATTCAGTCCACAATGTAATAGTGCATTGATTGTTTGTTTGGAATGAAACGCTCGAGCTCTATACTTATTTTATAATGGTGGTTGTCCACCTGTCTGAGTTCCTTTATCATATTTAGAAAGTAGATATTACTTATGTGAAATGATCACTTGTGCGTATTAGCTTATGTAGGTACTAGATTCCATATTTATTAGTAGGATAATCAAATTATTCCTAACTCTCGTATAGATTTTAGTCAAAAGACTTATTCAAGGATCTATTATAACTGTTCTATTGAAAGTTTGACTCCACCCATTCACACGATCAAACAGTTTTATTCCCACCTAGGTTATAGGACATACCTACAGGTGTTAATGTTTTCGCTACTTCTGTAGCTAATTCATTCTTCAGATATATAAATAATTCAAATTTGATACAACAAAAATACATTCAACCAATATACAATTTATTTATACAGGCATCAATGAATTCACTACTTCTGTGACTAATCCATTCTACAGATATGTAAATAATTTGAATCAAAATACATTACAACAAATATACAACCATTTATACAGGCGTTAATGATTTCACTACTTCTGTAACTAAATTCGTTCAATAGATATGAAATAATTCGAATTCGATACAACAAATACATTATAGAAAACATATGATTATTCATTCATGCAAGGAGAGGCTACATATCTGAACCAGTGTGCGGAAAGACAAAGGGAACAACCACGTTCCTCCCAATCATAGAACCTAGTAGCCAAAATCACTTGCACGGTTCACCCCCTAGCTTGACCATGAGTCCATGAGGGCAAACTTGAAACCAAACTCCTCCTTAGTACCGCCTTTCATTTGTAGCAGGTTTCCCTCGCCTCACACTCAAGATGTAGTGTTCATAACAGCAAGAAAACCAGTAGTCTCTACTTCCCAGCATACTTGGCAGCGTCTTGCCTCCTCACATATGCTATTTATCAATTTTCCTAGGTCTTTTCCCTTGGGAATTTTCGCAGCTTTCTAAATCCCTAATTTTTAGGGGCTATCAATGGCCAAATCACTGATTTTCCACTTGTAACAACCAACATAGAGGTAGTTCCAACATGTTCCCCACTCATGGAGTCACGGTGAGCTAATTTTAAACATGGCCATTCCATTTGTCCTCTTGCAATTAATATAAAATATTATGTTTTTATACAAGTGTCATAGTCAAATAGTTAGTTGAGTCAAATCAGATCTTTGCCCAATAGTCATAATAATTAATTACAATATCAAATTCGAAATTCGGAATTTTCATAAATGGAAAAAAAGTTTCCAAATTCGAATTTTACTAAAAACGGAAATGAATTTCCAGCAAACTTAAATTTCTAAATATTTTATTTTTTCGGGACGTCACAAGGGCCATCCTTTTGGACCCATATGAGTTGATAGGGTTGAGGATGTGGAGTGGTGACAAGATTAAGGCAGTTGACAAGGGCTTGAGGCACCAAATTTTTGTGGCTTCCATTGTCCATAATCAGTAAAGCCAAGGCGTTTTTGATTTGGCAGTTATGGGTGAAGACGGGTTGGGTGGATGCGTTCGAATCTTCCTAGGTCATTAGAATCAATGAGGGATCTACTTCTATGGGATTTTCCAGAGGAATTTCTTCAACATATTGTACTTGGGAAGGCGCAATGAGCTCAGTGAGTAGAGTTTTTTTGGTTTTCAGATTTTGGAGGATTCGACAATTTGATGAATTGTGTGAATTAGTTTTGTGGAATGAGCACCAAGGTGTCCTTGTAGTTGTATTGGGTGTGGGGTTTTGAGTCCGAGGAGGTGGAAAACGAGCTGAGGGATGGGAGCTAGATGGTTGAGAGGCAGGGGGGTTGGTGTAAGGGTGGTACTGAGGAATATGACCTCTAGAACTGACTTTGCTTTCTATAGCCAAAGATCTCTGAAATGTTTTATATAAAGTTGGATTTTCAAACAACTCTACTTCTCGACGGAATTGAATTAATAAAACAACCACAAATTTTAATATGAGTACCTCTTCTGGATCTGGAACATGAAGTAAGAGGCGTATCTTGCAGAAGAAGTCTATGTATCCTTGCACTCCTTGTGAAGGGAGTTGTCGAAGTTGGTGCCATCTGATCCATAAGGATTGCACATACCCAGGTGGGGAGAAGCAATTTATCAAAGATTCAGAAAGTTGAGCCCAGGTTTTGATGGGTTGTGAAGTAAAGGATTCTAGAGCATCCCCAATATCTATCACAAATGTGGTCTTCTATTGCTCTGTATCCCTCCAAGTTTGTGCCAGTCCTTCTAATTGCAAGGCGACAATCTAGAGTTTTGTTTCCTCGGTAAGGCATGGACATGTATTGAAATAGGTGGATAGGCTACGGATCCAAGAATACAAAATTTCACCATTCGTTTTCCCAACAAACTTGCGTCATTGGATTCAAGTGTCCAACCAGAATGGATCTGGATTATTTTTTTGTTGCATTTTGAGCAGCTCATTGAGGATGGAGGAAAGATCGTGGATGGGATTTGATGTGTTGGAATCTGAGTTGACTACCAAAGGATCTTTTCTTGGAGGCATTGTGAGCCCAGATGAAGGGAAAAGGTGCCCCTAGGTTGCAATGCTGAACAAAGGACTATGTTTTGAGAACAGAGGACTCAAAACCCTGAGGCAATGAAGCTTGAACTTTTCTACAGGGAAAGATTTGTATTGTTTTAGATCTGTGGAGATCTTCTCTATGGAAATGGAGATGTGGGAGCCCTTGGGTCTTATGAGATCTATGAATCTTCTTGCATAAAATGGAAACCCTCGAATGGGAAAACTTTGGATTATTTCATGAAAACCCCAAAAAACATTTGGCTCAATCTTCAAGATCGAAATCTTTTCCATGGATATTGAGGCTCTAATAGTAATTGATCTTACCAATAAGGTGATCTATAGGAGAAGGTGACCACGCAAGCCATATCTCAGCTTCTGACCAAAAAGTCTCCTCAGGGGCACAGTATTAGTTTGGGTGACCAAGTAAATGGGGATCCAGACTGGGGTGACCCGAGAGTGGCCAAGAGGTTTTGGCAATCTCAAACTGAACTTCGAGGATTAGTGGGAGAAGCCCAGTGAAACCATGGAAGAGGGTGCACTCACTTCATTCCCACAAAGAAGAAACCAGCAAAGGCACAAACCCCAGTTGGTGTGCCCTCCCTTCTGCCTCAGAAAACTTGAAGGAAATGCTTTTATCCATGAGAGAGAGGCTAGTTGTAATGGTCGTAAAATACAAAATTACATACAATTTAACATATATTTCCTTTCTCTATACGTAAATCATTCATTCACATCCTACAAGCATAAAAATTCTGTTGGAATTCAAATCTATTTACAGCATGAAAAATAACTTAACATAATAAAATTTAATTACCTCTTCCTGATGCTAATTTCTCCATTGACCTGGTTGTCTAGCCTGCTACTTTGCTGCTGCCTGATGCGCTGACCAACTCTGCCCAAACCGTGTTTCCTCTCTGCCAGCTAGGAGCAGCCTGTCTGGCTTCCTAGCTCCAGGATACTGTAAGGATATCCTTCCCCCCATGCCCCAAACCCCCAGTAAATCGGTGCCTCCTACCTCTGGTTCACCAAAAACCCATAAAACAAACTCCCCACACCAGAAAAATAATCACCTCAGACATACAGTCTTTTTTTTCTTCCAATAATTCTTCCTCCTCCCAAAATAATCCCCCCTTCCCGTAAGACTCCTCCCATCATATCCCTCCTTCACTGACCCTTTAATCCTCATTAATTTCCTTATCCCTACATTCATTATCTTATCCTCTTATTTAATGTCTTATCCTATTATTTAATGTTTCTTATCCTTATATTTAATGTTTGCTATCCCCTTCGTATATGTAAATCATTTAATTAAACAAATTAAAATTATTAACCCTTTTAAATTTATTACCCATGTCATTGAATGTGATAGGTAATTAATTAATTAATCCAAATTATAAAAATTAATTAATTAATAAATATTTAATTAATATTATTATGCCAATCTTTCTTTAATTAAAACCATGTTAGGACAATTAATTACCTAATTAATTTTTACTTAATAATCCCTAAGCATATATTCAACTAGGGTTGTTACATACACCCACCCTTCGGGAAACTTCATCCCGAAGTTAAGGTATCTTATGGTACAAAGGAAAAGAAACATGGTTCACACATTCATAACAATTAACCGACATTATCAGTAAGTAAGTCAAGAAAGCTCATATATACTAGTCTATATGTACAAGAAATGCATGTGTAGCTAGTACATACAAGTCCAATGCATGTACATAATCAAAAACTATCATCCTTTAGTAATTTATGTATGCATCCAATCCAATCAACAAGACTAGTCTTTTACAAAAGACAACAAACCAATCAATTGTTTGAGAAATCCTTTAATTACAATTATCCGGTTCAACAATTTTATTTAGACACTGTGGTTTAGTTATGTAATTATGAATATTCATATATACACATTTTCTTTTTAGAAGGGAAAACATTAAATTTCACCATCAGACAAATCTCCAAACTTTCCCAACTATTTCTACTCATCCTTCCTCCCTAACTTACTTCCATCTCCATTCCTATCCTTCCTCTGCTAGACTATCTTGGAGCGTCAACTATATTGACCTAACTCCAAATAGAAACCGTAAGCGGAAGTGTCGCTATCTCAACCAAGCTTCCCCAGCAGGCAACTGACAGTCATCATCACACGTCTTGGGGAGCGTGAGCTAACACCGTCCTCCCATGACTTTAGGTTTCGGAGGATACACAGTGGGAAATACCTCCACCCCTCCTAATCATAACTAGGGTCCACACCCTACAATGGAATATACAGTGGCACCGTGTTGCTGGGGGTTTTGTCATCGTTTATTTGGTATTGGGCAGTGTCATCACCTGAAATCCTGCACTGGTCCACATATCATAGCAATGCATCCAAACCAATATAATTTCACATACAATATTCATACCATAATGTTTCTCGGCTAGTGGTCATGATATCCACTTTCATCATCATTATCC
>ML800045.1:174524-186537 GCA_009831015.1 Picea engelmannii
CTTATCTTCTTCTGCAATCGTAATATTAACAGATCCAAGTTGACTTACCAGAGTATTAAAGGCATTTAGATGTTCTGTCACAGAATCTCCATCTTCCATCCTAAGATGATACAGCTTCTTTCGAAGAAATAACTTGTTTACCAAGGAATTTGATTGATACAAATTCCCTAACTTATCCCATAGTTCCTTGGCTGTAGATTATCCCGAGACATTCAACAACACCAAATCTGCCAGGCAGAGTCGAATGGTACTCCTTGTTCTTCTGTCCAACTTGTCCCAATCTTCCTTCGACATACCAGTAACTGGTGTACTAGTAGTTTGTGTACTGGTAGGTTGTGTACCAGTATCCTTTGTGCTTGTAGATGGTGTACCAGTAGGCTGTGTACCAGGATCCACATCGATCTGTTGTTCTTTGTCTACAAGAAGGTCCTCCATCTTTAGCTTCCATAGCTCAAAGTTTTTACCGTTGAACTTCTCTATCTCGATTCTAGATGAGCTCGCCATTCCTCTTACTTTACTCAAATATCCACTGCAAAAGCTCCCACTGAACCCAGGTTTATCACAGACCCAAGATAAACTTGATCTACCAAGACCGAGCCAAACCCTCAGCAACAAAGGCGTCCCTCTGAAGCCAAAAACGTGCTTTGATACCGCATGTAAGTTTTAAACCTGCGAAGTAAAGCAATGCATATAGATTCTTAAGCAATACAGAAATTAATCAATGGCTCATACACAGAGTACACATAGATTTTTACTGGAAACCCTCAACCGGGAAAACCTTTCTTATTTTCATTATATCGAATTTCACCATTCGCCATACAATACATACAATGTTTTTAGGTATTTCGTAGATACCAAAACCCTAATCCCTTAATCCGGGATTAATTTACAAATCAGCTAAAAATAGCAAAATCCGCTAAAAATAGCAAAAACCGCCCAAAAAAAAGTTTTGGGGCGTTGCACGTAACCAGGGGGGGGCATACCTTCCCCCCCCCTAGGAAAGCGTTCGGCGCACACGACAGAGCTCTAGGTGAAGGGATCGTCAGATGCAGTTGTCGTATCTGACGCACCCACACACACACACATGCAAAGAATATAACACACACACAACATCTGGGAGTGTAGTATAGTAAGCCAGGATATGTCTAAATATATGGTTAGTCAGTTTTTGTTAGTTCTTTGTTGCGGGAAACTTTTGAATGCGCATATTGTCACGAAAAATAAAAGAAGAAATTACTTTTGTAATAATTCATCTTGCATTCTTAATGGGGATGTTTTTCTCTGATACTTTTGATGAAGTCTTTTTGAATCCTCTTTATCTTTTCTCCCTTTTCATTTTGTTGTGTGTGAATTTCTCTGCACCAAGGGACTGGTGTGCACTATCCATAATTTTCCTTTTTGCTTGTTGTGTATGCATTTTGAGACAGTGTGCATTAGGTAAACAAGTGTGCCATCTCTTGAAGTGAGTTGATGTTTGTTGAGTGAACCCTTCAAACAACAAGTGCACCCTCTCTTGAAGTGAGTCATTGTTTTTTGAGTCTGTCATTCAAACAACAAGTGCACCCTCTCTTGAAGTGATACGTTGTTTGTTGAGTGCACCCTTAAAAAATTTGAGTGTACCCTCTTTGGTTTCCATCACCAGACAAATCAATTGGTATCAGAGCATGTGCCTTAGGGATTTTTTTGCAGAAAGAGAAGAAGTAGACAACGAAGAAAATATCCACAAAATTCACAATTTTTTTTGTGATCTTGATTTGATTCTTCATTCTCTTGCTCAGAGTGTCATGGTCACTCTTCTTGGGGTTATTCTATGCCTTTGCATTGGTGCAACATTTGTGCCCTTCTCATGGTTACTTGCATGCCGTCCTAAGGGTCCCCTTTCGCATCTCACACTTCTTCTTTAAAGAGTATACTCTCCCTCTCTTCCGTGCTTGCAAACCATGCTGCCTCGAAGAGAAGTATCTAGTGAGGAGTCCAATGCATCCATGTCAACTCCCATTGAAGAATTGGTGCTGACTCTCCATGAGTTACTTCGACTCTAATAGTGTAGGACTCCAATGACCATGCAGTTGGACATACGCTTTCAGTTACCCAGGTCCACCAAACAAATGAATGGCAAGACGGTCTATTCCTGGATCCGTAACCTATCCACATACTTCAAGACTTCTCCCGAGATGGAAGAATCCACTAATTTGTATATCTCCAGCCTACAGCTCAAAGGGATAGCGCAAACATGGTGGGACACCCAATTGGAAAAGTCACAATTGATCGTGGAGCTCGGTACACCACATTCTCTGACAAATGGAAGTTTTGATTCTTGTGACACATTATGTCATGACTTGCGGTAACTCTTCTACCCCGAGGCTATCTCCATCATCTTCTCGTCAAATGGTTGCAAATCTGCCAGCTTGCCACTTAGTCAGTCCAAGGCTACATAGATTTTCTTCTGTAAGTTCCACATCTAGCTCCATAACAACAATTTGAACGATCTATTAATCCCATTACTTTTCCATTTTTCATTCCATTACTTTTCCATTTTTCATTCCATTACTTTTTTTCATATGTATTCCACTTTTCTATTTATCCCATTACTTTTCCCTTGCTTTTTACACAATCTATTATTCATAATTTAATCAACTTAGCTTTTAATAAAAAAATATACATAATAATAATATAAGTAAATTATGTTGTTATTCTAGTTTATAATTGATTTTGATGATTAAAACAATAAACTTAATACACACACTTAATATAATAAAATATAGTACTCCATATAGCCAATATTACTTACTATGTCTACAATTAAAATTTTTATAATAGTAAAAAATACACTCATATTGTCACTAAATAGTTTTTATATAGGTAACTCTAAAGTTGTGCCAACCTTCTACTAGTATAGTAACTCAACATTAGTTACTCTATTAAATTATAATTAAATCGGTTAATAATAGTAACAAATGCAATGTTAATGTCATCAAATAGCCTTAATCAACTTAGCTTTTAAAACACTTTATAAATAATATTAATAGAAATAATGTAAGGAATCCAACTCTATGACTAGGAAGATCTGCTTCTGAAAGTCTATGTAAATTTGATTTTATATGGTTTCTTACGATAAATTTATCACAAAAATGGTGAATATATACATTAAAAGTAGTGAACCCAACAATTTTCTAATTATTCAATTTCAAAAAACACAATCTCGCTAATTTAGTGTGAAATTCGAGATCCACTATTTGTAATTTAGATCCATTCTTTTACTTAACACACATGTTAACATGGAGTTAAATCATGATCCAATGTTTTGATTTAGATCCACTAACTTTAAATTAAAAAATAGAAATAATAATAATGGAAATAAATTATAATGATACAAGAGAATTTATAATGATACATTTATAAAAAAAAATGGTGAATATATACATTCAAAGTAGTGAATTAAGTGATTTTCTAATTAGTTATTTTCAAAAAACTCAACCTAGCTAAAGTTCTAAATTCTAGATCCACTATATATTTCCAAATTTAATGAAATATGTGCTTATTGGTGTATAACTTGTTAATGACATCCTATTTAAGTAATGGAATGTATCAAAATACTAAAATTAGTGAGCTACAACTCGTCCAAGATCATGTACCAAGAAGTGTCTCATTATTCCATACTTCTATGGATTTACCACAATATATGATTATTCATAAGAAATGTCTCTTTATTCCATCCTTCGTTAGGCTTGCATGTTTCAACCAAATCCATATTAATACAAACTGGTACTTTGAGTTTTTCATATTAATGAGCCCACAAAAATTCTTGTAAAATTCAATGGTTTCTGAGAAACTATGTAGGCCATTTTGAGTTATGATGCCACAAACTATGCAAGCAATATGATAATATCATGGGAGAGTAGAGCCCTAAATAAGTGTTGAAAGATAATCATATTTATTCTCTATAGAGTATTCAAAAAAGGAGTAATATTAATCCACCTTGATTTCTTTCTCTATTGAAAATCCCCTTATTATTATGGCTCCATGTGAGAGAGTCAAGATTGATAACACTGCATAGGTGCAGTTGCACATTTATGTCATCTTCCAGCAGTTACTTGAGATCCTAAAATTTCTTATCGATTCTTTCTCTCTCTAGTAAGCTATAGGAGGTGGAAATAATTCTCCCATCAGTTAAACCTCGGCCAAAAATGCCTCGAATAAATCTACAATAACAATGCAAATTCATGTTTCTACCACAACAAATTGGGACATCGTGGATGTTGTAAATGGTGTGGAGATTTTATTGGGGTCAAATGTGTAGGTGGTGTTTTGATGGTGAATGTGTTAGTGTGCAGGAGGGAAGCACCTGAACAGTAGAATATACCTCTTGGACATTTCTAATCGACACTATATTTTTTGTCATTGATTATTCTAATCCATAATGGTTTGTCAATACTTGGATTATACAATACATATTTTGCGCTACCATCACCAACAGTCCACATGTGCATTTGACCTATAGGAATGACTATGATTGAATCACTAAATAGATTCATTCCAAGTAAGGGTGTGGTGTAGGATGCATTTGATAGTTACTCTTCCATTTACAGGTGTTGAGGATAAAAAAATCCATATCACTAGATAGGAAAAGCGAGGGAGCCCAGGAGTTATGCTACTCACATGCATAAAACTTTCACTCGAGGGTCCATGGATATGGGTGGTACAATATTTTGATTAACGCATATGAATATGAAGATATAGAGGTAAGGTGGTGATATTGGTAGGGTGATAAGACTTGGAACCAATAAACCAAATTCTTATTTATGAGAGAGGTTCCACCATAAAAATAGATTTGAAGAAAGAATACAAGGATAGCCGACAAACAATAAATCTGACTGGTAAGAAGGTTATGATATAGGAGATAGTTTAAAGAGGTTGACATGGAACATGAGGCAACACCTCAAATATGGATGCCTGAACATAAATGCCTCCCAAGAAGGATGCCTCACCAATAATGCACCTCACTTGAAGACATCTTCCTAAAATTCCAACATAATTCATGGATGTTTAGTTTCATATTTAAACCTTGAAGCTATGTGTATTTGCGTTTTTTATTATTTGTTTTATCCTTCAAGTTCCATGGTAGGGATAATTTTAAGGATGAAACTTTATTTTTAAATGTAGAAACCTTGGTGAATATAGCTAGTTCTTAATATGCAAACTATAAAATGTTTGGCAATATTTTATATAGTTTCTGTAAAGTTTTGGAAATTTACGAAGTAAAATAATTTTATTCTATCGAATTTGGGTGAATCATTTTTATAAAAAATGGAAATTAATGAATCTTTTTTAGGGAAAGAACATCGAAAATTATCCCATGGGAGAAATTTATCCCCTTAAATTTTCCTTTCTGCAACACTTCGTTTATTACATTTTTTCTATCTTTGTATTGTGTGAAAATAGTGAAGCAATTAGCTTGTGTAACCTTTATAAAACCATAGAGTAGAATTTGGCTAGATGAATCAAGTTTACAAAAATAGTAATAATATCTTCTTTCTTTATTATTTTCACTGTTTTATGTTTGGTTTTGATTCTAGATCAAATTTGTTTCTCATCATTTTGTATCAAAGCCTACAATTTAGGCATACTTTCGTACATGAATTCGGTTCTTTGGTTTATACCCCAACCAAAATTAAAAAAATTTAAGCTTATTGCAGGTAGCCTTCCTTTCCAGCATGCCACATTTCTCAAATCATCTTCCTTCGAAGTACACCCTCCCACTGAACTCTTTTTCAACACAAACCCTAAACAAGTATCTTCCTAGGTCTTATTCTCCACGGTAAATTCTCTTGGATTATCACTCACCAACATGATCTACTTCAATATCACATTGGTAGATATAGTTCTCTTGTATGAGTTCCCACTCAAAGAATCCACTCTGCAATGGTTTTAGTTTTCTTTTGGAGATCGACCTCCAACACCAAGATTCTCCTTTTCTGTCTCTCTCTCGCTCTCTTGTGGATCTAGTTCTACATCTCCACCGACTAATCCTCTATGAGTAGCATTTGAATTTTTTTATGTCATTGTCCCACCCCATCACTCCCTCTTCTTAGATCAGGTTCTTTGGCTATTTCTGTAACCAACTATTCAACCTAAGGTTCCTTTGGTTTAATATTCCCACCTTCTCAACAACACATTGTCCTGCTAACACCTTTTTCATACAATGCCTCCTGATAGGAAAGTTTCTTCAAATGTGGACGAATCCCATTTCTCTAGAAAGTTCTAGGATCTAGTTAGTTCTCTCATACATTTCCTACAACTTGGTCTAGGATTCACCCCTTTTTCTTCCAGGTTGATACCCACATTTCATTAACGAAATATGGCTATCAAATGAAAGGGGAATTGGTAGGCTCATGTATCCATAGTCTAACTTCATATTTTAAGACTTGTCCAAAAATGAATTAGGAGAAACATTTTGTTCTTGAAAGCAACCTATTGGAACTTGTGGCACAAGTATTGTGGAAGTCACAATCAGCTTCTCTGTAACATCCTGCTCTTGCTCGTTGCGCAAACTTATTCTTTGAGGACACTTGCTCGCAAGTGATCCAGATTTTATGCTACTAAAACATTGATCTTGATTATGAGGTGTTATGGGTTGATGACATGTTGTTTTACTGCATTGACATAGACAGGTGCTATTGAATTGGTTTTACTGAGTGTGCAGGATCTTGTTCCTCGAGGATGCAGAGGCATCAATGGAACCCCTTGGAATCCAGATTGAGTCGGGGAGTGTACCATTGGGGTTTGATTGTTTTATATGTGATATTAGTGGATATGATTAGATGATATGATATGGATATATTCTGACATGATTCGTTGATGATGCAGGGTGACGATAGCCTGCCGACCAAACTCACATGTGGAGTAAAGGGGTCACGCACGACTAACAGAGAGGTTGAGGGAGAGGTGTGGACAACATCCCTGCCACAACCTACTAGCACTCCCGTCATGACTCAAACTATAGGTTAACATTTATCTAGTTCGAGAGGACCCACGATGCCATGAGGGCAGACTACGACAGTCGCTCACGATGATTCTAAGGGGCACGCAATAAGGAGGGGGCCTTATTCCTTAGAGGCCCTTAGTCTCCCACAAGTTCATCTGGTGGAGTATTGACTCCAGGGGTTTTTGATGTCTACCAAGTTAGTCAAGAGGTGAGTGGTACCCTTGGAGTACGTGGTGTGTCTTAAAGGGCATGTCACGCAAGGGAAACAGATGAGGCGGGTGACACCCTTGGAGCACATGGTGCATCGTGAAGGGCATGTCGTGCAAGGGAAATAGATGAGGCAAGTGGCACCCTTGGAGTACCTAGTGCATCCTGAAGGGCACGTCGCGTTATTAATGATAAATAAATGAACCCAGATGGCCTTAGGACTAATAACGAGATAATAATTTTTAAAACAAGCTCCCTAATAAAATGTCGCCCATGAAATTTAAAGTCTAGGTCTAAATTATACTAGTGGCAAAATTTTCTCTATCATTTTAACAAAGAAAAAGAAAAAGTATATATATATATATATTTATAAAAAGAAAAATAAAATAAATAATTGTTTAAAAAAAATTGGAAGGGGGGTGGGGAAGGGAAAAAGGTAACTTCCACACCTACCATTTTGAGTTATAAATAAAAAGGAGAAAGAGGAAATCTAAAATAATTAGGAAACTAGTAAAAAGAGGGAAACATAAAAAGAAAAGTTAAGCACAAAGGAAAAAGCAAAAATTCAAACTTAGTAAGGTATCTACCATTTAAGAAATTTCTAATTTTGAACTAAACTAGCAAATTAATAGTGGGGAAAGTCATTAAAAACTGTAAGAGAATTTGGGGACACCTACGAGCGAATCTAGGAGTGACCCTAGGTGGGTGAGGTAAATAAGGGTAATTAATTAATTAAAGAAATTAATTTATGGAGGAATGAAGGGGATGGGTGACACTTGTATGGGGAGGAATTTTTAGGAATTAATTTTTAAACATTAATTTAAATGGGATTTTGGGAAGGTAAAGGGGTTCGAAACTCTATATAATGGAGGGAGGAGAAGGATGGAGGGGTTCTTCTATTTTGTGTAATGTTACAATGCAGAAATATCTACTTGACTGACTTAGCAGGAGTTGGGATACCCAACTCGATGAGGAGTGGTAGCTCGGCCTTGCGAGGCGAGTTGGGAGCTAGTTGATTTTATGATTATCGTGTGTGGCCCCTTTGCAGCTTGTGGGGCTAAGGGGGAAGAAGAGCACCCCTAGCATTGGCTGGGAGGTATCGATGAAGTCTCATTGGTCGGCAAGAGGGAGTTGCACGGAGCGTATGAGACTTCAACTCAAAGCGGGCGATCAGGCAACAGTACACTTTCTTCATTTTGTATGGTAGATTGTTGTAGGATTTATGCTTGGGATCTTCTTGTTTAATTGGGTAAGTCTACTGATTGTATAAATGGTTGACTGAAATTTTTATAGCCTAGATTGATGATTGATTGAATCCCCTGACCTTCGTTTCCCCGCATGTCTTGACCACCCTGTGGTGTATTGATTGTGACCATTGTGGTTTATTTCCCTTCGTCCCTAGCTCATCAATCCTCGCCTGAGCAGTCGGCCAGGAGCCTGATCTACGATCATCGCTACGATGTTAATAGACCTATGGATCCCAACGCCCTGCTTTTATGTGTGAGGATGATGAGCGAAGGACTAGCCTATCAATCGTCTACCTCCGTTGTTGTCCTTGGCTGATTGGATCCTTTCAGTTCTCTTACTATTGTATGCATTTTGTATTGGTATTATGGCAATGGAAAAACAAATTGATTATTGTCTGCATTTTTGTATTGGTATTCTAGCAATGGAAAAATGAATTGATTCATGTCTGCATTTTGTATTGGTATTCTGGCAATGGAAAAACAAATTGATTCTTGTGTGCATTTTTGTATTGGTATTCTGGCAATGGAAAAATGAATTAATTCATGTCTGCATTTTGTATTGGTATTCTGGCAATGGAAAAACAGATTGATTCATGTCTACATTTTGTATTGGTATCCTGGAAATGGAAAAACATTTTTTCTTTTAAAAGTTGTCAGATATTGTCGTTTAAAATGCCCACGTTTTTTCTTTCAAATGAGACAGAGATTGTCGTTTTAAATGCCCATGTTTTTGCTTTCAAATGACATAGAGATTGCCGTTTAAAATTGCCCACGTTTTTCTTTCAAATGAGACTGAGTTCGTTGTTTTAAATGCCCATGTTTTTTACTTCAAATGAGACACAGATTGTCGTTTAAAATTGCCCATGTTTTTGCTTTCAAATGAGACTGAGTTTGTTGTTTTAAATGCCCATGTTTTTTCCTTCAAATGAGACTGAGATTGTTGTTTTAATTACCCACGTTTTTTCTTTCAGATGAGACTAAGTTTACTGTTTTAAATGCCCACTTTTTTGCTTTCAGATGAGACTGAGTTTGTTGTTTTAAATGCCCATATTTTTTATTTCAAATGAGATTGAGATTGTCGTTTTAAATGCCCACCTTTTTTCTTTCAAACGATGGACTGAGTTGTTGTTAAATGCCCATGAATTCCCATTAAATGGTAGCCTGTGCTTGTTGAGGTATGGCACAGTGATTCACCATTAACTGTGACTGTGTTTTGTTGCTAGTGTGACCATGTTTTTGCCCTTTTAAATGGTTGACTGGGATTGCTGGATTAGACACCATTTTGCCTTAAATGTTAACTGTGTTTTACTGTTAATTTCCATGTTAATTGCAATATTAAATTCTATATTATTGCCATATTAATTGCCAGGATAATTTCCTACAGTGATTTAATGGGCAATAGATTCCTTCTTAATGATATATTAATTGTGTTATTACGGTTATACTAATTGCCATGTTACTGTTATATTGATTGTTACTATTACATTAATTGCCTTGTTATTGCTTTACTAATGGTTAAGTTAATTAAAATGTTAATCACATTGTCATTGCTATATTACTCGTTATGATAACAGTTATGTAAATCGCCTCATTACTGTTGAATTAACTGTCATGTTAATTGTTACGCTAATTGCCTTCTTTTGCTATAATAATTGTCATGTAACTGCGATGTTGTTGCCTTCTTAGATTGCTAAAACGACGTTAATAGTTGGCATTTTCATTCTCAATATTAATGACAACTAATATTGTTAGTTTGGTCGATATAGTAGTCTACACGCTGAGATTAATTGCTCATAAGTGTTTTAATGGAATCATTCTACTTTAAGATTGTAAATGTTGTTATTTAAGTTAATGTCTAGTTGGATGGAGAATTTGGATTAACATAGACTTGACCGATTAGGTTGTGTTAAAGATTAAAATTTGATTGGTAAGTAAGGAATGGATTGCAAATTTTAAACTCTCTGGATTGAATTTTAATTAAGGATAGAGGGAATTTATAATTATGGTTTTAGTATTGACCACTTAGATTTGCAAAATTAATTGTATTAACGTTTATTTAGCGGATGAATTATTGTCTAATTGTAACTTCACGTGCCCCATTAGAATGGAACCCTTGTTAAAATTGAATGTAATCTTAGACCGATTAGACTCGGTGATTGGTGGGGATGGGGACGATGTTGTGTGGGCTGGTGTCACCCCTTGTCTTCGTCCTTTTGTGTCTCATCAACCTTTTTTGGGGGTAGGCATAGTCTCCCAGTGAGTATTCGGTTCCTAGCACGTCGGAGTTTTCTTGAGTCTTGGTCCCTTTTTTTTTTGCACCAGGATTATTGACATGCCTCTCATCTAGGGATGGCATGGTCCCAGATGAGGGGATCATGGCTCGCCCTATGGGTTAGCGGCGAATAATAGCTTGGTCGGAGTCAGTGCCTACCATGTGAGTGTGGCTGAGCGTCGTATGTTTACTTGGATGCATGTGTTGGTTCGCACACCTTGAGGTTTTAGTCTTGTTCATCAACGTCATTATGTCAGGAAGGGGAAGTGGTCCCTTAGCTTGTAGGCGTGTCTTGTTTCGTTGGACGGTTAGTCGTTACCTCTATTTATTATGTGCTTGTTTTGCCTGGTTTCCCTTATGCCTATGTGTGGTGTCGTAGTTTCCTATTGCCTAGGTTGTGTGCTTCTGTTCTTCATCTGTGGTGTGGTCAAACTTTTTTCTTCGCTACATTCTTGCCCCTTAATTATTAAAAAAAAAATTGTCTTCGCCCATGGCCGTAACAGTGGGGTTGTTACATTCTCTAGACACCCACATGGAACTCAATGGAGATACTTCGACTAGTCCTCAACCTAGGCACATCACTCGTTGTGATGACTTTTATAAGCACCTCACTCCTTGGGATGATCTCTATAAATTTGTATGTATGGCTGACAAACACAAAGAACCAGCATAGGTCCATATTAACTATGAGTATGTCATGGGAGAAGAGGGGTCCTTCCTGCTAGATTAAAAAAAAATTAAGGAAAGGTTTGCACCTTGAGATATTCGATACCTCTTGTGGTATCTCATATCCGTAGTCAAAATGGATCTACACATGTTTTATAATGTCAATAAACTCTAGATACTATTTATATAATTAGTTTTAATGGGTGTTTTTACAAACCTTTCAAAAAATGAGTTTAAAAGATTACCTTCAAATGAATTTTTCCTATGTTAGCTTGAAGGTTATGAATAATTTTAATCAATAGAATTTAATAGCTAAATTTGGATAATAATAAGGGGATTTTCAATAGAGAAAGAGATCAAGAGTGATTAATCTTACTCTTTTTTTGAATATTTTCTAGAGAAACAAGATTTGAATATCATAGTGCTTGTATAGTTTGTGGCATCATAACTCAGAATGGCATACACAGTTTTTCGGAAACAAATGAATTTTACAAGAATTGTTGTGGGATCATTAATATGAAAAACTCAAAGTACAAGTTTGTATTAATATGGATTTGGTTTAAACATGCAAGCCTAATGAAGGATGGAATAAAGATACATCTCTTATGAATAACCATATATTGTGGTAAATCCATA
>ML800045.1:207537-219106 GCA_009831015.1 Picea engelmannii
TACGAATACAGGAAAAAAAGTATGCCAAGTTTAGCTCCAGATCGTGCCTAAGATAATTATTGAATGTTTATTAGATCATCAAAGTTTCTAGCAAGACTATGTTAAGCTAGTTTGATTATTGCTTCATCCTCATACACTTCGTGTCATGAGGATGAAGCTTAAACTATGTAACTGAATGTATAGATTTGACAATTGTCGATCTGCTAAAGATTTCACCTCCTTGTATTTCACGACTAAGACTATTTAAATATTCGTGGAAATGATGGTGGGAGATATAGAGAAATAAGCATAACACACCATGTGAAGCAACATTGCATATTGTAGAACATATCTTGAGTTTGAAGTTTAATAGAAGAATGTCATTTATTTCCATGTCTTGATCATTTATGAATGAATGTGAGTTAAGTTGTTAGTATAGTCTAATTTCATGTTTTGATATTTGAGTAAGAGTGATGTGTTGATTGAAGACCAACTTACTGTAGACTCCAATTGCTGACCTGTTGAAGCGATAAGGGCCCACCGCCCAACAGAGGTCAGCATCCTTGTAGATTATTATTAGCATTTGATTTAAGTAGTGTAATTGTTAGATTAACTGAAGCTTTTCTTTCTCAACTTGATTCATCATCTCTAACAGTTTCAGATGTTAGTAACGCAATTCAGTTTAGGATTTTGAATACATGATTGCTTAATATCTTCATTTACTCTGTTTTCACACACGCTCTGTTTCTGTTCTTATGGATTTGATTTCTCTTAGTGAATATAGATGTTGGCAGCAATAGTCAAGCATATTTGGAAAATAACTAGTGAAGTCCACAATAGATCATTGTGAACCACAACATTCACAATATACTAGCTATTGAACTACCCATGCTATACCTTGATGATTGAAGTGTGATTTCCTTTTCAAAGTGTGATTGCATAGTTAGCTTTCTAGGTCATATAATAGAGTTGATATGTCAAAGAACTCCATCTCATACTTGCATGTGCCATAATGGAGTAGATAGCCTCTCTATGAAAGACAACCAAAGTGTGTTTTAGTTTGACAGTGTGCTTTATTTCCAACATGCATCATCTAGATTAGTTCTATACTCGTGACATTAGAATTACCTCTCTTACCGGTGTCTTGTAACTCTGTTGATTACGAATCCTGGATTGATAATTAATGAGTGCATTATACTAATCATATAAGTAGCACAACATTTTGGCGTTGTTGCCAAGGAGTTGCAAATGGTAGGAAGTGATTTTAGCTTAGATTGTTTGCATAGTTTTTTTTGAATGATTTTAAGGGGTACATGAGGGATGAGGATAAAATGTTTAAGATGTGAGTGAAGAGCCACGCAGCCACTATAGTGGGGTTCTCCGAAGCCAGGTTTCCTTCTTACCTTTCATTAATATTTTAATTAAGTATCAAATTTTTATTTTATGCGTAGATATAGAAATAATAAGGGTATATTTGTACGCTCTAAAGACTTGAAAACAGACCCCCACACTAATTCAACTGAAATTGGTGCAAGAAAAACTCCACCAGGAGGAAGTTCAAGGGAATCCAATGAGGCTCCTGAAGAAGGACCTAGAATTGAAGAATCAATATTGGGGCAGATAGAACGTGAATCTGCTGAAGAAACTGAGCATGCAGAAGACACACAAAATCCAGTTTTTGAACCATCTATCAGTGGAGGAAGGATACCTAGTGAAATGGCAGAAGAAGAAGGAGACAAAAATGCAGCCACTGAGACTGAAACCTTCAGGTTTCCAATCTTGGATATTTCCAGAAACATCAGTATGAAGAACATCCCACTATCATCGTTACCCACTTTCAGAGGTATGTCAACTGAAGATCCAGATTTATTTTTATTCGAGTTTGACATATTATGTAGAATCTATAACTATTCAGACGATGCCCAAAAACTTAATCTCTTTCCAGCCACAATAAAGGAATGAGCCTTAATATGGTTCATGAGCTTAGGAGAAAATACAATTCTCTATTGGGATCAGATGAAAGACACATTTTTACGGAAATACCAAGACTATTGTAAGGATAATGCTAAAAATTATATCTTTAAAATGCAACAAACTAAATATGAAATCCCTGAAGACTACTTAGAAAGGTTCTTATACAACTATCAGAAATCAAAATTATTCACCACATACGTAGCTGTAGTAAGAACAATATTTTTGAAAGGTCTTAGAGATGACTACATAGAAGTGTTAAATTTGTTAAGTTCAGGAGATGTGCACCAAAATCCCTTTGCAGAAATTGCAGATTACTGTAGGAGATACTTAAGAGGACAAGATAAAACAGGCAAAGGACCAAGAGATCCTTTTAGCATAAATTTAAGACAAAACTCAAGGGTTGTCACCAGAATTGAGTTAGGAAACTTACTAGAAAACTTTAAAATAAACATCTTGAACACAATCAATAACCAGTTAGATACCCTAAAACTAAAAAAGAAGCAAGAAAAAGATGTTGTTTTTGCAATATTTTGTCCTAAATGTAGAAAAAGGCACCTTGAGAAAGAATGCCCATTAAATGTCATAGAGGTATGTGGCATGTGCACACTAGAGCACCCCACATCTGAACGCCCAACTTTTTTTGAGCTGCAAGCCATGTATAGGGGAGGAGGAGTATCACAAGAACAACCGTACCCTTCTAGGAGGCCTTGGAGAGCACAAAACCCCAATGCATTTTATGACCCTAATACACAATATCAACAACAACAATGGGGTCCTCCTCCAATGCCCTATCCCTAATGGACACCTCAGGAAGCTCAAACTCAACCTTGGCAACAAGGTTGGAGGGGATCTCTGTATGGGAATCCCTCTTACCCGACATATCCATAGTATCCTGCAAACATTTCCCAATTACTACCTGGATTTAACCCACCTCAGATACAAGATTTACCTCCACCTTCAGTAGAACAACAATTCACAGTACCCTTGAACCCTAACCAACAACAACAAACACCTATAAATGCCAATCAACAACCACAAATCCAAGCTTCCCACAACCATCCTATACCAACAACAATTCCTTCCCAGTCAATTCCTAGCCCCAATAATCGACCCACCCACCCTGTGCAGAATGAAAAAATCCAAACCTTTCCCACCTATGAAATTCAACTAAGATCCGGGAAAGTTGTAAATCAATCAAATTATGGAGTAATAATTCAAGAAGAAAATGATAATCATTCTGAACAAGAAAACACTCAAACCACCCCTATATAAGGAGAGACTTCCCCTCATATTCCAACCACTTCTTAGTATGTAGGAGTACCTCAACAAGTTAATATTCCACCCTACCCTGAAACACTATTAGAGAAGAAACCCGAGCCACCCTTGCACAAAGACATAGAGGATGAGTTTTGAAATGTATGTATAAAAATACGTCTGCTGCAAGCCATTAAGGATATCCCCATATATGCCAAAATCATAAGGGATATTTGCCTTAAGAAACTAGGAAGGAAGAAGAAGGAACCTCCCCTTGTTCAGGTGGTAGGACAATTATCTTAATTCATTTATGAAATGCCATATAAATATAATGACCCTGGGAACCCAGTAGTCACTGTTGAAATTAATGGTATTTCCTTACTGAACACACTCATTGATTTGGGTGCAACAATGAAAGTAATTCCTTTTGACACTATGAAAAAGATCCAAATCAACCAGTTATGACCAACCCAAACCATGATAGAGTTGGCATATAATTTATTCATTAGCCCTACAGGAAGTTTAGATGATGTCACAGTCACACTAGCTTCTTGGGAATATCCTGTAGACGTTCTAGTCATCTATTCTAAATCATCCTCCAAACCAAGACACCGTGTGGTTCTTGGCCACCCTTGGTTGGCCACAATAGATGCCTTTATCAGTTTTCGGTTTGGCGAGATGACTATATCCAATGGCACACATAGCCAAAAGCTTGTCCTCTTCCCTCCTACCCAACCGACACAAGAAATACTTGTTTGGCTAGAAAACCCTTATGGAGAGGAAGATTGCATCAGACCCCTATTAACACTTGAACAAGTCAAATGAATGCAAGAACAATGAGATGAACAAGTCTTAAGTTTATTTTTGGATGATACAAACTGCATTGAATATCCTAGGTCTTTTGCAGAATTGTCACATATTTTCAGTTCTGAATTTCAACAAACTTGGCGTCCTGATATCACTCAATTATATAATTTATCACCAACTTCCTCAAAGAAGGAAGAAAGTACTTAACTTGTTGAGATTATCTCGAGAAAACCTTTGTATATCAACTCTACTTTGGAACCAGAACAAAAGACGCAAGAAATTGAAATGCTACAAAGGCAATTTGATGCCTTTGCATGGGATTATGCAGACATGAAAGGCATTCACCCTGACACATGCACACATCATATCTACACTAATGACCAAATCGGACCAGTTAGACAGCCTCAAAGAAGGATGAATCCATCCCTCAAATATATTGCAAAAACTCCTTCAAGCCAATCTCATATACCCCATTTCAGATAGTCAATGAGTGTCTCCACTTGTCATAGTTCCTAAGAAAAACGGTAAGTGGAGAATATGTGTAGACTTTAGGGAGTTGAACAAAGCCACTCATAGGGATTATTTTCCCTTCCCATTTATTGATCAGGTGTTGGATACCTTGTCCAGAAAGAAGTATTTATTGTTCCTAGATGGGTTTAGTGGTTATAACCAAATACAAATAGCACCCGAAGACCAGGAAAAGACCACTTTCACCTGCCCATGGGGAACCTATGCTTATAGGGTTCTTCCTTTTGGACTTTGCAATGCCCCAGCCACTTTCCAAAGGGTTTTCCTTGCCATTTTCTCTGACTTAATCAATGATTGCGTGGAAATCTACATGGATGACTTTATAGTCCATGGAGATGACTTCCAGGAAGCTTTGACCAGTCTAGAAAAAGTCTTGATTAGGTGTAGGGAAACTAATCTTTCCCTAAGTAATGAAAAGTCAAAGATGATGCTCACTGAATGTATTGTTTTGGGACATCACATTTCTGGTTCTGGAATGAGAGTTGATCCTGCAAAGATTCATATTATCACACAAATCATAATACCTTCCTCACAAAAGGAAGTTCACAGCTTTTTAGGGCATGCTGGATACTATAGAAGATTCATTCCAAATTTTACAAGCTTAGCTACCCCTTTATTCAAGTTATTATCTAAAGAAGATGAATTTGATTGGAATGATGAATGCCAAGTATCTTTTGAGATTCTAAAACATAAATTATCAAGTACCCCTGTATTAAGAGGAACAAATTGGTCCCTTCCTTTTCATATATGTGCCGATGCCTCAGACATAGCCTTAGGGGAAGTTCTTGGACAAAGGGAAAATCAAATGCCTTATGCTATTTACTTTGTCAGTAAAAACCTTTCCCCAACAGAAGTTAATTATATGGTCACAGAAAAAGAATTGTTAGCTGTAGTCCATGCTATCAATAAATTTGGACACTATATTACATGATATCAAGATTTTGTACACACTGATCATTCGTCCATCAAATTCTTAATGAACAAACCTATAACAAACTTGAGAGTTACAAGATTTTTGTTATTATTACAAGAGTTTAATATCAATATTATTGATAGACCTGGAAAGGATAATCTTGTGGCTGATTTCTTATCTAAAATGATTCATTTGGGAGATAATGCACCAGTAGATGATACATTTCCTGATGAAAAATTGTTTTCTATTTCTACATTTACTCCTTGGTATGCAGATGTAGATAACTATCTTGTGACAGGGAAGATGCCTCATAAATGGTCTCCTAGAGAAAAACAAAAAGTAATTCAGCTAAGTGCAAACTATATGTGGCATGATGATTGTCTTTATAAAACAGGGCCAGATTTGGTAATCAGGAGATGTGTAAGGGAAGATGAGATCCATGATATTCTGCAAGCTTGCCATGATGGTCCTTGTGGATGCCATTTCTCTGACAAGAGGACCACCTATAAAGTTCTACAATCTAGTTATTATTGGCTTAATATTTTCAAGGATGCTAGAACTTGTGTATCCAATTGTGATGAATGCCAACGAATGGGTAAGCCTATTGCACAAGACCAAATGCCACTTCAAGCCCAAGTAGTCATTGAACCTTTTGAAAAATGGGCATTAGAATTTGTAGGGCCCATAAATAATGCATCTAAAAAGAAAAAGTACATACTTGTATGTACTAACTATGTGACTAAGTGGGTTGAAGCAAAATCTTTACAAGTTGCAAGTGAACAATGAGTGGTAGATTTCCTTTTTAACGACATTTTTACTGGATTTGGTGTACCTCGAGAAATTGTGACTGATCAGGGGACTCAATTTAACTCTAATATGGTCAAAGCTATTACAGAACAATACAAAATCAAGCATAAGAAATCTACACCTTATCATCCACGGGCGAATGGGTAAGTAGAATCTACCAACAAAGTCATTGAGTCCATTCTTACTAAAACAATACAACTACACCACAAAGATTGGGCTGATAGATTACTAGAAGCCTTATGGGCTTATAGAATCACCTAGAGGAATACAACAGGGCATACACCTTACGAGTTGGTGTATGGGAGGAAGGTGCTTCTCCCCATAGAATTCTAGATTAAAACCTTTAGGACTGTTGTGAAAGTTGGCATGAATTTAGATGAAGCCCAACAATAAAGAATCTTGCAGCTTAATGATCTGGATTAAATCAGGTAGGAAGCACTTCAAAGAACCACCCTTATTCAAGAGCAGAGGACAAAATGGCATGACAAGTATCTCAAAAAGGAAAATTTTCAACTGGGAGATTGGGCCTTGTTGTATGACAACAGGTTCAAGAACTTCAAAGGTAAGCTAACTACTTGTTGGTTGGGACCTTACAAGATTGACATTGTCTATGATAATGGTTCAATCGGGATAAAGACAATTGATGAACATCAGACACACCTACTCGTGAATGGCCACTGGTTGAGAATTTATAACAAACCCCTGTCAAAAGAAGAATTTCTGACACGTGTGCTAAAAAATTCAAATATGTAGGTGATCAGTAAGGAAGGAGATCTTCCTACTGATCCACATTGATTGATTGATTTTTAAAACTTTTGTACATAGGTGTGTGGACTATGTTTTGTTAATAAGTTGAAGGTAACTATGAATTCTTACCTCCTTTTTTTTACTTTCGCATTTTATTTTTGTTAGTAGATATCTGTAATTTATTTGATCTTTCACGAACTTGCTAAAACATCAATTTGTAAGCATCAACAATACTCTGTTATGGTCCAGTACCAATAGTGTTGATCCGGTACCAGAAATTTTGTTCTGATCCGGTACCAGCAGTCCTATGCTGGTACGATACCATAAGTTTGTCCTTATACGGTACTATCAGGACATATCATCTAATTGACAAATAATTTTGTGCCTATTTCAAATATCTAATGTCAATTAATATGAAGTATGAAGCCTTGCAGTAACCACTTAAGATGGAACCAAGGCGCTGATTGTAGCATCAAATGGCATCTTTCATGAAGCAATAATTTATTTTGGTTCTGTTGCTCAACAGGGAAGTATTGTAATTTCTTTTGGTTTTGTTGCTTGATAAGGAAGAATTGTAATTTCTTTTGGTTATGTTTCTTAACAAGGAAGTATTTTAATTTCTTTTGGTTATGTTGCTTGACAATGAAGATATAATTTCTTTTGCCTACATTGTTTAAATAACCATGCTTAACTTGATTTAGAGTTTAGAGGTTGCCCTCATCAAAAAGTCCATTACAAACAACATCAATACTTCAACATGATTGAAGGGATTAAAAATATTAGCCTACAAGTAACTATTTCACCCTAACTAGACTTCAACAATAATCATTGGATTATCTTTACTAAAGAGTAGCATATGAGTATATGAACACTTTCTGTTGTGGCCACACTAGGAAACTTTTATGGAAGAGGATGCATCAGTACCCTAAGGTAACTTTAGGTCATTCTCTTATGGACAAACTTAGAAAAACCATACATATGGAATATTATAAATAAATAACATACATACATGAGTTTATTTTTCCTTCAAACAAATCTTTAAAGACATTCAAATAAGAGAGTATATCTTCTAACCCAATACCATCCCATCTTGTAAAAGGGTTTTCAGACAAGCCTCCCCCTGTCACCTGTGCAAAATCACTCTTTAACAAAAAGTAAAATAGGTGACTATGGACACAAAGCCTCTGATAGAAAAAGGTTTTAAGAGACTAACCCACCGGGATACTGAACATATCTGCTGGCAACGAGTATTGGTCTGTGGTATGACTAGGCAAACCCATCAAGGTACTGAACATGCCTGTTGGAAATGGGGCATTCTACTTGGGGAAGGTATGTCTCTCACTAAATATCACAACTACCCCACCAGAGTACTAAACAGGCTTGCTGGCAGTGGGTTCTAGTTGAGAAATGTCTCATTTATACTTGTTTGATTGAAAAATTCACTTTTGTCATTTATGAATACTACAAACAAATGTCACTGTTGACATTTATAATATGCAAACTCCAGATTAACAAACAAAATGAATACTATAATTAAATTTCCATTTGAGAATTACCCTTAGTCAAATTTACCGGTCTGACATCTAAATCCTACATTACCTAAGAAGGAAATTTTTTAAGAGTGGGACCTTGACTAGGGAGTCTAATCTACTTATACTGTGAAATTTATCCATAACATCTAATGATAGTAAATATCTGAAGAAAGTTAGGTTGGATCTATTCTTATGGAAAAATATAAAAACCTCCATGTTTTCATTGTTGAATGCTGCACTTGTCACTAAGTCATCAGAAGAAAGGCAATTTCATTCTTGAACAAAAAAAAAATAGGGCACGAGATCATATGTTAGGTGATAGATATAGTTCTGGAATTTGATTTGGTTTCTCTTCTCTTATCAATTTTCTTTCATTTTGATACAGTGTGTCAAATGTTTTTGCATAAGGATATGAAACACCTTTGGCATGGGGGAGAGTCAAAGCGCCTCTTTCAGGACTCTTTTCCAGAATCACATCTCATATTCAGAGACTAACATGTTCACCTTACAACCTTGCAAAACCATACACAAAGGAAGAAATTCAAAAACAAGCACAGAATAAAGAAGTTCATAAGGTACAAGAAATTCCAGTACTAAGCCTCCAAAAAACTCCAGCCTAAAAAGATGAACTTTGATAATCTGTAAGCTTCAAATACAAAGGCAGTCACATATGCTATGGGTATTGGTTATGCAATGGGAAAAGCAAAGGTAACATGGTATTATTTACTTTCCTTTGCTTATAAAACTACAATAGGTATGAAGTGTATACTAGATCTTATGACCTTATTGTTAAAACCACGCGCCTAACTTTTACTTCCCTCATACCCATATGCTTAACCTTAATCAATTTCCTCACCACATAAGCACTTGAAAATATGTTGAGGGAAAAATCACATTAAATGTGTGGATGTGGGTATGAAATGAAATGAGCATGCCCAGTAATGATGAGCCACGAACTTAAACCAAGAACATGCTTCACCCTTAAGTAATCGTGAATCTACCTCGTGTCATGTTTCACAATTCAACATCAAATTCACCACTTAGAGGTCCAATCGCCTATCCCAAACAACAATGATGTTTTGCTACCAAACGTCTCGTTCCCATGATTGTACCATGGGCAAAAATGAAATGGCTTATCTGGGTGGTGAAGCCATCCAGATGACCCTCATCTTGTCTTAATTTTCCTTCGCAACATCTTTACTTAAACCCACCTTTCGAATTATTGACACCATCACTATTTTTTCCTACCATTACCCATATTTCTCCATTTCAGAGCCTACTCCTCTCTGCAATATCCAGTACAAAAAACTTACGCTCACAGTTGACTAAACTCTTACACTACAACCCGATTTACACTCACAGTTTATAAGGATGGTTGTGAGTAGACATGAACTGGTCTTCTAGATTTATAGGGAGACCGAGGAGTTCCAGCTATGTAGAGATAAGTATGATAGAGCGAGATGGATGCCATTTTTAGAAAAATTCACAGGTTGTCATGCATTTATCCAGAGTTACGATGGAGATATTGTGCACATAGGAAATCTGTAGCTAACAATCAATGAAGCAACTTTAAGGGAGGCCATGGGATTACCTAGCAGAGGAGCCACGTATTTCAAAGGAGTAGGAATCAATAAAGAAATGTGCCAAATATTTCTGAAGGAATACCATCAACACCCTGATTGGAAAAAGAGGATTTCTAGAAACTATGTCAAGGAAGAATATCATCCAATGCTTGCTGGTCTTCAATGATTCCTCACTTGTGAAGGAAGGTATGCTATAACTTTCTTATATCATCTTAGGCTTTTGTTTCACTTTGAAGGAGGTCCTGAAATTGACTTTCCATACTTTTTATGTATGAGCCTGAACAAGATGGTAAGAGGTGTCAAATCCTTATCTAAAATTGAGAAGACTAGTATTTATCATCAGGGTCTTATGAAAATGCTAGTTATACATGAAATCAGGAAGTAAGGGTTTAGTTGGAAAACCCTCATCACTCAACACCTTTCCATAGAAAACGAACCTGTAGAGGAAGCCCATCCTGCTCCAGATGAAGATAAGGAACCTAAGGATAAAAAGGGCAAGAAAGACAAGGTAACTCCATCATCCTCGAGAGCAGTGAGCCAAAAAGATAAAGCTAGTAAACAAGTAGGGTGCTCTTCCTCAGTTAATAAGACTCTTAAAAGTCAAGAATCAAAAGGTAAATCCGAATTAGTAGAGGAGATCTCAGCAGTAGCACTTGAGGAGAAGGGTCACAAGTCAAAACCCTTGAGGAAATAAAAGAGTATCTCAAAGAATAAAGATGATTAGTCCATAGAACAACCTCCTGTAACCATTCCACAAAAAGAAAAGAGGAAAAGGAAAATTGTTAGCACTTCTGATCCATCACCCCCTTATAAAAGAACCACAAGGAGCATGGAAAAGAAATGAAAAGCATTTGTCAGTCCTCTTACACATGAAGACCCAATAGATCTTACCTCCCCTTCCCTAGACCTACCAGTCCAGGATGACATCCCTAGCTTAACTGAGAAGAAAGTTACTATTAATTTGTGTCGGATGAGGGAGGAAGTGGAGGAAAGAGAACACATCCAGTCGGAAACAATGGGGTCAATGAGGACCTTAACAAAATGATAGATGAATAAGTAGATTGAGGAGCTACGAAAACAAAATCAGGAACTAAAACAAGAGGTAAATGAATACCAACTATTGGATAGATATATCAAGAAGGAAAACGAGCAACTGAAGGCAACCAACCAACAACTCCAAGATGACCATGAAGAGACTTCTAATAAGTTCAATAAGGTACTAATACTCTTACAATACATGAGGGTCATAAAAAGGGAGTTGAAAGAAGAAGCCTCAGCTATCAACACCATTGATCCACAGGAGTAAAGAGAATGGAGTCTCAAGTTTTGAAAAATATTGAGTATGTTTCAGTTGCATGAGGACATGCAATGATTTTGGCATGGGGGAATGTTGAGCCTCTAAATTGACATCCCCATTACCATATTATACTCCTCATTTATAACTT
>ML800045.1:261377-273416 GCA_009831015.1 Picea engelmannii
TTTGTATCCTCATAAGTCCAAAGTCTTTCTTCTCCCAATAGTGATGATGATGGCTTCATTACAAAAAATAAATGAGTTTATAAAGGCCACAGGTTAAAACATCCCTATGGGAAATATCAAAATAGTTTACAAAAAATCTGGGAATAATCTCCCAAGTCTCTATTTCTGACTTAAGCTAACAACCTAAAACAAAACTACATCATAAAAGCTCCTTCTAAACTGCCACAGCATGTCTAATTTGCCATTGAAATTCGTAGGTACCTCTAGGTGGACAAGAATAGACAAGTTTAGATAATGTTTTATTGGTAAAATTAACAAAAATCTAAATTTTAAGACTAGCTACAGAATCTCGCGATTTTGTAGCTGGTCTTACTCACAAGCAAAATCATTTTTAATCAATCCAAAACTAACAAAAACATATTCGAACTATTAAACAAATATTTAATTACTAATTGAAAACAAAAGAAATCGTTCATGCCAGAAGTAACCAAATCTTTATGCCAATTTGAAACAAACAGAAATCGTGTTTAATTGACCGAATAGTAACAGAGATATATGCAATATGTCAAACACTTTTTACTACCAATTCGGAGCAAACAGAGTCGTTTTGATAATTCGAAACCAACAAAATCATTATTGAATCAATCACAATCGAAACAACAAATCTTTCATATCCATTCAATACAAACGCAATAGTTTATGTCGACTCAGAACTTAACAAAATCGTTGTTGAATCTAAACATAACTAACAGAATCATTCTTTAATTCAAAACTAATAGAACTATATCAAACCAATCTTCAACGCATATGCAAACGACCATGCTAATTGAGGGCATACAACATCATTTCATAATCAAACCATAAGAAATAAATTGAACTAACTCAGGGTCGACACAATCGTTATACTAATGCATATCAATCAAAACATAGCTATGTCTGATTTTAGCAAACAAATCTTTTGTACATATTGAATGCAATCATAATCCAAAGAGAAAATATTCATTCAAAACAAAACAGAATCGTTTCTAGTAATTCGAAGTCAACAGAATTGTTTTGAATCTATTAAAAACAAACAGAACTAATCGAAAGGAAACCAAATCAGTTATATTAATTCAAACCAACTCATAAAGCAAAATCGATGTTGAAATACATACTTCAACAGTAAGAAAATGATTTTATCAAGATAACTTTGAATTGACAAAGACCACTGCTATCTCAACATTTCTGAAGACAATTGAACCGGTGGTCTTTTGTTTCTTATCATTGGCTTGTAGCCTATCGTTCTCCTTTGACAACACCGTCACACGTTCCTCTAATGATTTGATCTTAGATTGCAATAGGGGGATGTCCGTGTAGTAATGTTCAAGCCAGGAATTGCATTGGGTACACGGTGATTGATCGGGCCTTGAAACCACAGGTGAGGGTTCGTTCAAGTTACCAGGGGTTTCACTGTGAAGCTTAATTCACAGGAAGTTATGGTCGTTCTTGAGGCACGAAGGTAAGTTGGAAACATAGTCATAAGGTTCCATAGAGTAGAGGCCATGAGAATAGGGGTATTCCTCTGCTAGGAAACGTTCGATCTCTGAGTCTGAATCCTCACTCAAGATGATAGGCTTTTGGTCAGTGCTCTGTTTAGGCTTGTTCCGAGCACATCTCGATATCCATCGTGCATTTTTCTTTCCCTTACTGTTGACACCAGTATCACCTTTGCCTTTCTTCCTTACAGGCCTCTTGATGACCTTAGTATTGTATTTAGCACATGGGTCGACCATGGTATCGGGTAGATCAAAGTTGGGGTAATTCGAGGGTTTGACAGGGGGTGGAAGGGTAGGAGATGGCACTGTAGGCACAACCAGAGTTTCAATAACCACAACCTTGTCCACTTGGAAATACTCGGGAGTGGCAAAGCCATTCCTGGATAGGAAGGCTTTCCAACATTCACCACTAAGTCTCAGATGATGAAGGATAATGACTTTGATCAAGAAGTGATGGCAAAGGCTGCTATCGGCCTTCTCACGCTTAAATCGTTTGGACATCTTGTACAGACTACGTAAGAGATAATGTGGCATATTCAGAGGGTAGTCTATAAAATTCATCAATAATCGAAGATGATACAGAAATACCAAGCCATAACGACCTTCGCAGGTCACAAAATGCTTAACAATTGCCAAAAGATCAGGCCACCTGGGTTTGAGGGTAGTGATAGGAATTTCTCTATCACAACTTACAATCTTTCTTGATGTGAATAGGATCAGCCACGACACCTCGTCCACTTTGGAATTTTTAAACCATTTTTTCCCTATAGCTGGTAGTCCTGTAGCTGAGCTTACGAATTCCTCATTTAGCTCGAGCTGTATGTCTCCGACCTTAGCCCTGCATCCATCAAACGTGAGGGAGAACTGTTGGGCTACCGAAAGGTTGAAACCCTCAAATCTTTGGATAAAAACCAGCCAGCCGCTATTTTCCAATTCCTTACGAGCATTGTCGAATAGCAGGAGTGTTTAGCTGCCATTAGGCTCTATGCGCACCACAGGTGCCATAGGTGAGGGCACGCAGTGAGCAGGGTAAACGAACAAGGGTTTGGATAGGGTATATGCAGGACCAATAGCTCATAGGCTTCCACGAAAACCAATAGAGGTAACCCGGGATAGCAGGCAGGCATTAATGCCTAAGTGTGCAAGGGTGGTGGAAGGAAATAAATCCATGCAAAACAGTCATATCCAAATGTACAATCGACGACGCATATGGTGATCACTATCACCATTGGTGTATGTTAACAACAATGCCTGATCAAACAATCATTAATAACTATGATGAGTCGACCCGAAATATTTGAACAAGCAATAGTGTTATTTAAAACCAAAACAATATTTCGAAATCAGCACCAAGGGTTCGATCATAACAAGTATGTGTTGTATGAAATGATTGCACCGAGGGTCTAACCACAATGTCAATGTGTTTTCATGAAACCAATGCGCCAAGGAATTTGATGAAGACTATAGAACATCAAACCACCAATGTATCAAGGAATCAATGACAGTCATTATAATATCATCTCAATCTTATAAAAATGAAGTCATATCAACATAAAAAAAATGCCAATTGAATGAAGGTTTTGGTGTCTTGCCAACTGTGTGACCATAATTGAATTAGAAGTGCAGTGAACATATAGACAAGAATAACCATAGTAATCCAGTGATGATTTTAATGCTATTGACACGACTTCGAACCAAGGTTTTCACGCTTTCAGTAGTGAAAACGAAAACAAAAGGCAGGTGTGCGAATGAGCAAAAGATTGCGATGAGAATCAAGGTTTCCAAAACACATGTGTAGGCAGCTTATAAAGATAGGATAAAAATGTGAAATGGATGCCAACAGAACTTTGATAGAAGATAGAGATGATTCATCACCTCCCTTATATACATCACTGAACATACATGATAAGGTGCTTCATAATTGTTTGATGGACTCAGGGGCATCCCAAAATCTCATGCCCAAAACTGGACCTACGATGAATTATATTATTTTGACTCTAGGAAATTGAAGTGTCTTGGGGTCATTAAAGATCTGGTTGTGACCTTATTTTAGTTGCCCATGAAAAGTGTAGTCATGGATATCGTGGTGGTTGATGTTCCCCCCAAGTTTGGCATGCTCTTGTCAAGATATTGGGTAAAAATACTTGGGGGAACCTTGCAGATGGACCTCACATATGCTACCATTCTTGTGTTTGGGGGGGAGCATAGAAGACTTTATAGGGAAGCTCAGTTGGCCTACATTATTAGTGATGAAGAAAACCCCACAAATCATCCTATTTTTTCACTTGATACTGATTTGGGATCCATCATCTTGCAGCTCACTGATGCTCCTGAACCTCCTCTTGAAATCAGAAAACAATCCATTAGTTTTTGTGAATATTCTCCTCTAACCACCTCTGTTTGGAAGATATTCTTTGACGAAGCCTCTTCTAGGGAAGGTGCTGGTGCTGAAGTGGTCTTTGTTTCACCTTCTCAAGAGACTATATCTTTTTCATACAATCTAGAATTTGAAACTACCAATAATGTGGCAGAGTATGAAGCTCTTGTCTTGGGTTTAAGGGCTGCAAAAGACATGGGGATTGAAGAGCTATCAGTATTTGGGGATGCTAAATTGATTGTTCATTAGATCAAAAATATTTATCAAACTAAGCACCCTAGACTTAGATCTTATAGAAATGAAGTGTTGGACTTAATTGGCAGTTTTTTCCTAGCTTTCAACATTTCATTTATTCCAAGAGAAGAGAATATCATGGTTGATTCTTTGGTTGTTTCAACAAGAAATTTCAGAGTCCTCTTGCCACCTAAACTCAAGTATGATGTAGAAGTCAAATACAGACCTTCTATACCTGATAATTTCAAGCATTGGAAGGTGTTTGAAGATGATATTGAGATCAACAAATTCCTTGATACTGTTGATGAGTTTTCTTCATTACACATTGATCAAGATCATGACTGAAAATAATCCTCATGCTGATGTTTTTCTAAACAAAATTGTTAATCATCATATTGTTCAGTTGCCTAGCAACCACATTCCAAAAGGAATAGTTCCTTTGGAAAGATTATTTGACAGGAATGATGTGGTAGTAAACATCAAAGGTTTAGTTGATGATGTTGATGTAACTGAGTGCAACATGGGTACATAAAATGATCCAAAGTATGTCAAGTTGTCAAGCATCTTGTCAAGGAACAAAGGGCTGAATATGCTAAGTTGTTAAAAGAATTTTCTGATTTGTTTTCTTGGACTTATGAATATCTCAAAACATACGACACAAGCATCATAGATCACAAGATCTCATTAAAGGAAGAGACCAAACCTTTCAGGCAAAAGTTGAGACAAATAAATTCTATGTTGCTACTTGTGATGGAAAAAGAGGTAAAAAATATTTTGGATGCTAAAATTATTATTCCTTTGAGGTATTCTGAATGGGTGGCCAACTTGGTCCCAGTGAGAAAAAAGAATGGATAAATCAGACTTTGTGTCAATTTCAAGAATCTAAACAGAAGCTCTAAAAAGGATAATTACCCCTTGCCCAAGATGGAGCACATATTGCAGAGGGTGACAAGTGCATCTAAGATGTCCATGATTGATGGATTTTATGGCTACAATCAAATCTCTGTCTTGCTAGAAGATAGCAAGAAGACAACCTTCACCACTCCTTGGGGTACATTCATGTACGCTAATATGCCCTTTGGTTTGATGAACGCAGGGGTGACCTTTCAACGAGCCATGGACATAGCCTTTATTGGAGAGAAGGACAAGTTTGTAGTTTTCTATTTATATGACATAACAGTGTTCTCACAATCTGATAAAGAACATTATGATCATTTAAAAAAGGTCTTTTTGAAATGCAGAAAATTTGGTCTCTCTTTAAACCTAAAAAAGTCATTGTTTTCCATGAAGGAGGGAAACTTATTGGGTCACATTGTGTCAGCTGAAGGAGTAAGGATTGATTCCAGCAGGGTAAATCTATCCAAACCTTGTCACTCCCTAGATCCAAGAAGGAAGTTCAGTCTTTCTTGGGAAAAATTATTTTTTTGAGAAGGTTTGTTTCAAATTTTGTCGAGTTGGTAAAGTATATTACAACCATGTTGAGAAAAGGAAATGAAATCAAATGGAGTGCTTAATATTGTAATTATTTTTATCAAATAAAGAAATCCTTGAATGAATCCCCTGTGCTCATTAGTCCAGACTACTCCAAGGATTTTATAATTTTTTCTTTCACTTCATTTGACACAGTAGCAACTGTTTTATTGCAGAAGAATGTTGAATGGTTAGAGCAGCCCATTGCTTTTTTCAGTAGAGCTTTGAGAGATGTTGAATTAAAATATGACATCATGGATAAACAGGCCTATGCATTGGTCAAATCTCTCAAGGATTTCAGAGTTTATGTGTTGCATTCAAGATTCATTGCATATGTCCCATCAACTTCTGTAAAGGAAATTCTCATTCATCTTGATATAGACGGTAAAAGGAGCAAGTGGATTGCTAAAATCCTTGAATTTGATCTTGAGATTAATCCCACCTAATTGGTTAAAGGCCAGGGTTTAGCCAAGTTGATGGCTGAATCTAATTGCACATCTTTGGGGGTAAATTTCATCAACATTTTCTCAGAAAATCAGCAGGCTGAATTGTCCAATAAAGATTCTCAAGTCATCTCTTCATTGGCAGGTTGCATCTGGTACAAGGACATTATATTTTTTCTATAGAAATTGTAGCCTCCTGATGATATGGAAAAGAAAAAGGTGAGAGATTTAAACAATTAAATATTGTCTTATTGATCAAATCTTGTATTGGAAAGATCCTTTAGGAGTGCTTTTGAGATGCCTAGACCCACAAGAAGCCCAAAAAATTATGTCTAAGTTTCATGATAGTTTATGTGGAAAGCATCTTTTTTGGAGAACCATAGAATATAAGATTCTCAGAGCTGGGTACTTCTAGCCTAGTCTATTCACTGATGTTTGTGCTAAGATCAAAGCCTATGTCAAGTGTAAAAAATTCTATGGAAAGAAGCAACTCAAGTCTTTGTCGTTGAAGCTTGTGGTAGCTTTAGGACCTTTTCAGCAGTGGGGCATAGATTTTATTGGGGAAATTCATCCTACTTCTATTGGTCAACATAGGTGGATCTTGAATGCCACGGATTACTTTACTAAGTGGATAGAAGTTATCCCTGCAAGGACTGCTTCCCACAAAGTGATCATTGGCTTTATTGAGGATATTATGGTGAGGTTTGGTTCTCTGAATATAATTGTCACTGATAATGCTGCATCTTTCAAGGATGAACCATCGATCCAGTTCTGTGAAGAGTTTGGAATCACATTGATCCACTCAACTCCTTACTATCCCCAAGGGAATAGACTGGAAAAGTCCTCTGACAAAAGTCTTATAAAGATCATCAAAATACTGTTAGAGGACAACAAGAAAGCATGGGATTCAAAGCTCAAATTTAGTTTGGGGGCTGACAGAGTGACAACAAAGAGATCCCTTGGTCTTTCTCCTTTCCAAATTGTGTATGGAGTTGAGGCCATATTTCCTTATTATATTTCCTTGCCTATGGAAAAATTCTTCCAAGACAACCAAGGTGAGTTGAATGATATGATCAGAAGAATACAACAACTAGTAGAAGTGCAACAGACTCGGGAGAAACTTCTAGATAAATCTCATGACCATCAACAAAAGATCAAGTAGGCATTCGAAAAGAAGGTAAATAAAGAGGATTCCCAACTGGGAGACCTAGTGCTAAAGTGGGATGCACCAAAGCAAGACAAAGGCAAGCACGGTAAATTTGAAGCCTTATGGATCGGTCCCTTCAAAATTTCTAAGATATTTTTGAATAACACTTACAAGTTGCAGAATTTGGAGGATGAAGAAGTTTTTGGTGGCCCTGTCAATGGACATTTTATGAAAAAGTACTTTGCTTGAGCCATGAGTAGCTTTCCATGCCATTGTAAATATCATATTTCTTTTATTTTTGTTTTAATAACTCACCCCATATCCCTAGGATAAGGCACTGAAACCACTTGTTATTGGAAACTCGTAGGGAGCATGCCATCCCCTGTGGAGCCAATGTTATCACACTAAGTTGCCTTGGGTCTTTAGCCCTTAGTTATAATTTTTCTAGGCCTTTAGATTTTTTTTCCAAAAGTGTGATTTTCTTAGGTTACCTTGATAAATAAAGTCTTAAGTCATGACTCAAGTTTTGATCCTCACATAAAGTTTTGGCCTAGGTTCATTTTTCTTGGTTTATGTTTTGACCCCCTTCATGACTTGAAACTAAGCTCAAATCACTCCACAATCAGATTGACTTGACATGTCACCCTCCTCACTCATGCCTCTGTAGCCTTTCCATGCTATCCCTTTGTCCTATGTTTAATGGTCAAATCATTTTTGAAAAGGGAGCGTTGCCAACTAACAAGGAGTTTTCGTAGTGCAGTCCCTGTCCTTGATCTTTTACCATGATTTGTTATCATAACACTGATGTCATGTTTGCCTTGTTTTCAAAAACATGGTTATTCAAGGATTCATATTTATGATCTTTTCTAACGGTTTTCAAATTTTGAAACTCAAAACTCTGTGTTGCAAAAACTACTAGTTCGAACCAGTTGGCAATGGCGCTAAAAATCAGATGCTGAGGTGGATTCAGAGGCCCAGTTGCTCGTGATACTATCCTGAACTTTCACTAAAACTCCGATTTATCATCATTGTCTAGTTATTCCATGGATTCCCTCCTCTGCATGTAAATTTCAAGGAGTAATTATCGCTTGGAGTTTGTGTAGTGAACGTGCCTCCATAATTGGAGGAGGTCTTTTCCCTCACGCTTTCCTATCAGTCTTTATTTCACTCAGACATGTAGTCACCATTTCTTGGTTATCATTATTAAGACATATAATCTCCATGCTCCCAAGCTCTAAGTGACCAAGCAAACTTTACCTCTTGTATGCACATTGTGCTACCTAAAGTCGTTGTTGAAACCACGCTAATGTTTCCCCTGTTTCTTCTACCTTTTGAATTGGATTTTTTTCAACCCAGTTTTCATAGACAATTGAAGTGATATCCTTATTCACCTTATTATTCCTCGGTTTTAAGAATTATTAACAAAAAGGGAGGGAAATTCACAACCATTTTTTCCTAAGCTAGCAACCAGTTTGAGTTAGGGGAGATTCCTGGAAAAGGGCAACCACTATTCACTAGCAAATTCTTATTGAAGTCTGACTCTTTGTTTTCCTGGCCATCAGTGCACAATATCTTTTAAACCTTTCATCCTAAACTATGAAAACTCCTCAAAGGAAGAAGTCGCACAAGGGAGGTATTGTTGTGAGAACCAAGCCTACAAACATGCTTTTGTTTGAGGTAGATCCCATGGCTAGAGAATTTTTTCAAAGGGTGGGCTACCTCACTTTCTGCCAAAATATGAAAAGGCGTCATCCTGAGGTGGAAAGGAAATTTGCCTTACATTTTGATGGCCTGGAGACTAAGGTAGGGGACCTAGAATTTGAGGTGTCTGAGACCTCTATTTCAGTAGCTACAGGGATCCCTATCACTGGAGAGAAGAGGTTTAAATCCATGGCCTTGAATGAACCCTTTTCCAAAGACTTCATTAAGCTTGAATATCAAACTTAGAATCTTTCCAAAGGGGTACCAAGAACTCATCTGGTTGGAGAGTTTGATAAAATGTTTAGGATCATTCAAAGGTAATTCACATGTGAGGGGAGGTTCAATACACTATACCAGTACCATATAAGGCTTCTGTTGCATTTTACTGGAAAAGATGAAATTAACATTCCCTTCTATTTGTTGAGAAGTATAGGCAAAATGTCAGATAGAGTTCAATCGAAATCAAAGGCTGTGGGTACTAGCATTTTTCATTCTGGGTTGATTATAATGTTGGTTTCTGAAGAGTTGAGGAAGAGGAACATCTCATGGGAACAATTCATTCTTGTTGCTCACATGAAATTAGACACAACAACTACTCCTCAGACACAAATACCAAGCCCTTTGCCATCCACCAGTGTTGCTCCAACATGAGCTAGCAAGAAAATAAAGAGTAAGGCCCCAATTCAAGATCAAGAAGCCATTAAGGAAGTTGCAGAAACTGAGAGGGAGTCCTATCATTCTCCACAGATAGACATTTCACCCACTCCTGCACCAGAGTTAGAAGAGGTCCCTTCCTCTACTAAAGTTACAACCAATAAAGGAAGGAAACTATACTTCTCTTCATCTCCTTCAACATCTAGCACCAAGATCAGAAAGCCTTTCACAAGGTCATCAACTCTCAAAGGGGCTATTGAAGAACAAGTCCTACCAAAGGTTTCCATTATAAATAAGAAGAGAGATAAGGGAAAAGGCATTGAGAAGCCTATTGAGATAGAAGAGGTAATCCCTGTGCAGCGGGAAGATGAAGCCACAAAAAATCTTGTTGAGACTACCCACATAACCACTCCACCTAGCAACCAGACCTTCAAAATATTGATTAAACAACTCATGGAAGCTAGGAAGGAGGTGGCTCGTCTGAAATATGAAGCCCTATCTGAAAGGATTAAGATGAAAGAGCTCATGGATGGTTACATCCACGCTCTTTAATTAAAAATATTTGCAGCAAGAAGATCCCATCCTCTTCATAGGAAAATCGAGAACCTCTATAGGAAAAACAGAGACTTTTAGTCTCAGAACATAAAGGTCAAAGTAGATTTGCAACAATTCCAGGATGAGATGGCTCAAAGAAACTTGAAAGTGTTGGTTGAAGATGCTATTGAAAAGGACAAGCCAATAGCTAAGGAAAGCATTGCTCCAGTGAAGAATCATGTTACTACTAAAGGGAAGCATGTTAATGTGCCAAAGGGAAGTCCTCCTTCCATAGGAAGGAGTGTCAAGTTGATGAAGTGATGGGTGGAAGGTGAGCTCCATTTTTTAGAATGGCCCCTTTTTGCAAGGATAAGTGATCGAAGAAATATTTATTTTTTCCACCTATACAAGCTATACAGGCTTCTAATGCATACTTCTTAGGTTTTTTGGCATTTTGAAAAGAGTTAATCTCTTCAAAAGTAGTAGCGAAGGCATTCTGTAACGCTATGGTGCTAAAAAAATGTTTAATTTTCATGTTCTATCAGTCTGCTACCTATAACACTACCTAATCACCTAAGACTGGTGTAGCGATGGCACTACTAACTTCCTTGGAGTGCTACCAAATCTGTCAGTAGTGAAATGATGGTGTTGCGAATTCAGATGGGCGCTACCGAATTGCACCAAGATACACAGGCAGGCGCTACCAAAATTTTAATAGAGAGTGAATTACATAGGTAGGCGCTACCAAAATTTTTGACAGAGGCCGAATTCTGCACAGAGACACAAGGCCTAGCACTACTCATTTGGCATGCCTATTTCGGAGGTTGTGCTATGGAATTTGGTGGGGACGCTACAAAATCTCGCTACCCAGAATGCTACCGAAAGACACTACCAACAGGTACAAGGAATCAAGGAGTTCAAATTATCATCGTTGTGAAGTGGCTGATGATCTGGAGAAAGGAAGAGATGGTAGATGGCAGCATGATGACAGTTTTCAAGCCTCTTAAGGACACTTGGCATGTAGGTAAATGCGCATCAAAGAAGATCAAGTCAGTTCAAAAGTTGGTTGGATCAATGGCCAACATTTTCCTTTTTTATAGCTCAGTTGTTAGCTTAGTTGTTAGAGGGAATAACTATTTGGAGATTTTCATGGGAGGAAGGCTAACTCACACCTCCAACTTTTTCCTTTCCTTTTTGTTATAAATAGATAGTCTAAATGCTTTAGTAGGTTCAAATGGTTGAGCTAGGCTCCCTTATTTTGTAATATTTTGATGAAGCTACTGGTTAACTGGTTATGTACTTGATTTGAGACTTAATGATTAATATAATTCATCTTTCTTACTCCATCTTATTTTCCTCTGATACTGAAGTATTCATGCTTGAATGATTCACATGGATTGTTGTAGTGATATTATGATGAATTTTTTATTATAGTATTATTATTATGTTCTTCAGTTTCCTTAAAATTTGAATTCAAGAAGATCTTGTGTTTGAGTTTTTCTTCCTTAGGCTGCTTGAAGATCTAATGTCCACAACAGACCCCTACATTTTCCACACCAAAGTCTTCCCTCTATTCACCTTTACTCCCACTCACTAATTGAAGTTAATCAAGACCTCAATTGCTTGTGCATGCTAGCCTATATTTCTGAATTAGAACATTATTATCTTGAGTCTTGTCCATTTGACCTCTTTAAAACTCTTTTACATTTACACAAAACCTGATGGGTACTGGGATTACCTTTTATGCAATCTAAGGGTGATTCCTAGTGCTAACATAGTACACCAAAGATTTATGTTGAAACCCAATGTGGGAAAAAAACATAGAATGATTTTCTTATTGATCAAAGAGTACATTCATTGGAAGCACCAAATTCCTTTGTTTTCCAGCTACAACTGGAAGGAGTCTCCAACCACCTAATTATCAAGCTCCAACTCCTTAATTTT
>ML800045.1:284979-310216 GCA_009831015.1 Picea engelmannii
CTTGTAGTTTCTTGTTTTTCTTCTTTTCTCTTCTAATAACTTCTATGGCACACATTAATTCTTCTTGATAGTCAACTTCTGCCTCTTCAATTTCGTCTTTGACTTCTTCATATCCTTCTTCGGCTTCTTCATATTCTTCTTCAGAGTCTTCTTTGTCAGAATCTTTTATTGCCATGAATAGAACTCTTCTTGTCTCTCTGTCACTGATTTCAACTTCATCTGATGATGAGATGTCTTCATTGATGCATAATCTTTTCTTGAAATCTTTCTTTGTAGTTCTTTTGCCTTTATATGTGTGTTTTCATTTTGAGTAACCTTCATCATTTCTCTTTTTATTATGAGGACATTTGTTAGCAAAATGACCAATACCATCACAATTAAAACATATTAAAGGAAGTTTACCTCTATACCTACTGTTGGTTCCCTTGCTTAGTCTTTTGACGAAGTTGGCCACTTCTTCATCATCTTCCGAGACGTCATTGTTGCTGCTATAATCTTCTTATTCCTCTTTCTTTTGCTTTGATCTTTTGGATGCTTTGAAGGATTCTTCTTTTACATCTGGATTTTCCTGTTCAGTTCTCATTTCATATGTTGTGAGGATTCCATGCAGTTCATCCATGCTTACAGAGTTTAGATCTGATCTTTCTTCTAGTGTTGATATCTTAGGGTTGAATCTCATAGGAAGATATCTTAGTACCTTTTGAACAAATACAGATTCTTCGATTTCTTCTCCCAATCCTATGATTGCATTCACTGTTTCATTGACTCTTAAGAAGTAGGTTGTGATATCTTCATCTAGATTCATTTTTAGTTGTTCGAACAAACCTCTGTAAGTTTGAAGCTTTGCTTCTTTGAATTTTGTATCTCCTTCATAAATATTTTGAAGCTTGCCCCAAATCTCTTTAGCAAATTTACAATGTGCAACTTTGGTGAATACCGTATCACTGAGACCATTCAAAAGTGCATTTGTGGATTTGGAATTATTCTGACCAAGTTTCACTGCTTTTTCATTTGTTGGTGGAATTGTTGGTACTGTGTATCCATCTACAATTGATTGCCAAATTTCAAATCCCTGTGCTTGTATATATGTCTTCATCCTTATGCTCCAAAAATCATACTTCTATCCATCAAACTGTGGTATTCCATTTTTATATGAGTTGGTACTCTCCATGATCTACCTTTCAGTGGTCAAACTGATTTCTAAAGGAACCTACTCTGAAACCAATTGTTGGACTACTAAGAGGGGGGGGGGGTGAATCAATAATAGCATAATTATAATCCTTTTTCTCCAAATAATCCAAGTGTTATATAAATGTAGAATTATTATCCAATAATGAGCAATAAGAAATGAACAATCACACACATACACAATACACCAATGTTTTACGTGGAAACCCAAATCGGGAGAAAACCACATAATGTTTTTTATTATATGTCTTGAAGAATTGCATTCATTGGAAGCACCAACTTACTTTGTTTTCTAGTTGCAACTGGAAGGAGGCTCCAACCCCCTAGTTTCTCAGGCTACAACCTGAGGGAAGCTCCAACTCCCCAATTCTCTAGCTACAACCAGAAGGAGGCTACAACCCCCTATGTTCTCCAACTACAACTAGAAGGTGGCTACAACCACATGTCCTTGCCCTGTCCAACCGCCCTGAAGTAGAAGTAGAATGATGGAACCATTGTCAACCTGTCACTGTTGTACAACTATATCAACCTGTACCACTGACATGTATTCTATCTGTACAACTTCCCTGTAATCAATCTGTACCTGAACTAAACATGTATCTACAAAAATTACAATAGATACATGACCAGTAGTGTTGCAACCCGTGTATGTACGCGCCCTATATGTTATGTAGCTCGCGTATGTATGCTACCAAACTGTTATGCAACCTGTGTATGCCTTATGAAAACTAGGGTTTCCTTTTCTTGAAAACCTCTGACCTTCTGTAACTTATTTCACATATATCTGTAACCTGTCACTGTATCTCATATATAACCTTTAATCAAGGCAAGTATGTCTCTCTCTAGTCATGTCTCATATAGGTATGTGTAATCATGAACAAGTATAATATCCCTCACATGATCTTAGTCATCAACCCCTTTATGATATTCAGTCTCTCAATACATCAACTACTACACAAATACAAGCTCTCAACCATGTACCATAAAAACCCTTAGCCATATGCCAAGAAATACAATATGTGACTCACAAGAAGTATCAATGCTGAACATACCAGCACTGTAATTCTATAGATCTAAATTATGCAGAAGATCACATGTAGCCACTAGTCTTTCTAGGGAGAATCCTCAAAACTCCATTGCCATTCCTCATGCATACATCAAAATCCAACTATTCATAGAAATAAGACATACCTTTTGAACCAATGGATGGATATGATGTATCTGAGCACTTTAGACCTTCCTCGGAGCTTGATCTTAGAATCTAGAACCTTTGCATCTTCATCTTCTCAAGTTTCCATGACTTTGTCAGCATGTACGCTCCCTATACACAGACAACCCATGTATACAGACCCTATACACAGACAACCCGCATGGATATGATTTATTGTACACACCCTATACATAGACAACTCGTGTATACACACCCTATACACAGACAACCTGCATATGCACCAGAAAATAGGGTTTTCTGTAAATACGAGAATTTTGTTGTCAACCCTTCGTGCTACCTCAGACGTTCGCCACTTCAGATGTATCCACAAGTATTTACAGGAATATTTACACAAGAAAATAGATATACAATATGTACAAGTGTGTTTTTTATGAGTGATCTTTGTCTCTTATTTATATCTTCATGTAGCCTTACACTTTTCTTATTTTAGGGCTTCTTCATTTAAAATAATTTACTTTTGCAAAGCACTTTGACTCTTGGGGGCTTCTATAAGACTCATGAGGGTTCTCCAACTTCATATGGTCATAACTCTCTAACCGTGAGGAGTTATGTGATGTTCCACATACCATCGGAAACGACATGACAAGAACTATCCATCTAGGATAGTTTCACTAACAAATTCAATGTATGTCATCTCATTATTACTCAAATAAGAATGGGTTCTCTCACTCCACAAAGCGTCTTCCCGTGAGGACTTTCACCATAAGGGGACCACTTTGGAGTTCATCTATTTTTAATTCTTATCAACCATGACAAGACAATAATGAGTCATCTTTACATAAAAAAATCTTGGGTCCATTACCCAAACCTTGTGCTACAGGGATTTCTTCAAGGGTTGACATCAATGACAAACAACCTTAATCAATAGTGTTTCCCAAGCATAAACAAGTAAGAAGAGAAAGATAAAACCTATTACCCAAGACAAAGAAACCCTTAAGTAAATTGAAGAAGAAGAGAGGGAGGTCCATCACTCCCCACAAAGAGAATTTTCACCTCATCCTGCACCTGAACTGGAATAATTTCCTTCATCAACCAAAACCACAGCCAAGAAGGGGAGAAAATTGCATTTCCCCTCACCTGTTGCAACAGCTAAGACCAGAGTGAGGAGGCCTTTTACTATATCATCATCCCACAAGGAAGCTATTGAAACAGAGGTCATAACCAAGGCTTCAGTCCCAAAGAAAGTTAAAAGTAAAAGTGACACAGTTGGGAAGCCTATTGAGGTCATGACCAAAACCTTAGTTCAGATGAAAGCCAGAGGTAAAGGGGAATCTACGGAGAATCCTATTGAAATCATAAACATCATCTCTCCCCATGATAAACCCACTTTCAAGATATTGATTAGACAATTCAGGGATGCTAGAAAAGAAATTTTTCATTTGAAGGAAGAAAGTTTGATTGAGAGAAGGAAGATGAAGGAGATCATGGACATGTACAATGAAACCCTTGATCTGGAAAGGTTTACAAAAAGATGATTCTTTCCTCTCCATAGGAAACTTAATACTTTGTACAGGAAAAAAAGAAGTATTCAGTCCCAAAACAGAAATCTCAAAGAAGAATTGAAGCCCTTCAAGAATGATATAGCCCAGAGGAACTTAAATGTTCTAGCACAAGTTGCAATAGAAATAAATGTCCCTGCAGTAGAGAGGAGTGCCCCTGCAAAATAAAGAGATGTTGTTGTGACAGAGGGAAGTTCTCCTACAACCAGGAGAAGTTCTAGATTGAGAAAGTAAATGGAGAAGTATGACATACCCATTTTTGGTGATGATTACTTTTTTCAAGCTTGAAGTGTTCAAGGAAATATGATATTTTCACCTATAGAGGTATCTACAAGCTCAAAGTCCATCTACTAAGGTTTTTTTTTGTTTTTTAGGATTCGTTTCATAACACAGTAAAAACATAGAGATTTCATAGAGCCAGGTGATATGGAATCATCTACACAGATTGTTCTATAGTTGCACTACCAAAGGTGCTACAGAATCACCTATCCAGATACAGAAAAGGTGCTATGGAATCTGCAGAACAGTTTACAAATGGGCGCTACAAAATATGCAGAGCAGTATTAAAACGAGTGCTACAAAATCTACAGATTAGTTTTACAAACAGGCACTATGGAATCTACAGAGCATTTTTATAGGAGGGCGCTATGGAACCAAATACCGAATGCACTACATAATGGTGCTACGAACTGGCCATTACAGTCAGAGGTTTTGAATTCATTGCTTCCTATTGGATTTGATGATTTGGAGGGAACCAAAGATCAATAGGTGGTAGCTAGAGATCAATATACAGGCTTGGAGGACACATGGCACTGGAGAATATGTGCCCAAGAAAAAAAAAGGCATGTCATTCATATTTTGTTAGATTTGTTGCCAACAGGCTCCTTGATTTTAACAGTTTGATAGATCTGTTTGTACAAATATTAGACTAGTGGCTTTTTGCGGAGAATCCTAGGATAGGAAGGCCAGCTCACACCTCTAGTTGTTGTCTAATGTTTTGATTATAAATACATCAGATGAATGGTATGTTGGGGTTCGAATGGTTGAGAAAAGGTCCCTATTTTGTAATATTTTGACTAAACAGAGTTATTCTTTGGTTATGTATGAGACTTGAGACATTTTCATTAATAGAAGTAAGTTTATTTTCATCATCTTGTTTCCTCTTATTCTGAAATGCTCATGACTGGATGATCCATATGAGATGTTGTGGTTGTTTTATAATGGATGTTTGATTATAATGATGCTATGAATATTTTTCATTGTTTTAAACTTGAAGTTCAAGAAGTTCTTGTGACCGAGTTTTTCTTCACCTAGCTTCTTGAAGGCCTGATACTTATAGTAGACTTATCCACCTTCCTCACTAAGTATTCCTTCTATTCAATTTTATCCTTAACCACAGACTGAAGTTAATCAAAACCTCATTTGCTTATGCATGCTAGCCCATATTTCTGTGTTAAAACATTCTTATGCTGAGTTTTTGTCCATTTGACCTTTAATCATTAATTTACATTTACAAACCTTTTGATGGGTACTAGGCTTATCCTCTTGCAATCTGAGGGTGATTCTCAGTGATAACATTCTTGGTGTCGTTGACAGGGAACGAATTGAAGACATTTCCCTCGGATTGAACGACAAAGGAATACTGATTCTGATGGTGCATTAGAAATCAATACATTGAAGATTGCAACTTGCACCTGGTGACTCCACTATTTCAGTTGTGGCTCGCAAAGCGAGATACACTATTTCTAATCGATATCTAGCTCTGGAAACACATGAATCTCACCCAAAGAACATTATCAAGAAAGGAAAGGATTCTCAAGAAGGCTTTTCAACTGTTGTACCAGGTACTTCTGGTCATTTACATGATTCTACTTTTAAAACTCCAGTAGCTATTTCCAATTATCCTCTTCTACCCTTTGTTGAAGTTTCTAGAAATTCGGATTTTGAAAATTTTCCTATTGAATACTCTTCTTTTAGTCCCAAATTGAAACAAGAAAGTTTTGAAACCCTTGCTTCTACTGATGTTATAAGCTGGTTTAGACTTGAGATCCTAGAATATTTTCCTACTTTGGGCCTTCCTACTCCCCCTCCTATCAAAGTTGTTATGAATAAAAAGGAGGAAACCTATTTTCCCTTGGACCCTATACCATCTTCCTCCAAGAATCAACCTCTTCCTATGAAAACTGAAATCCCTCCATCCAAGCTCCCTCTTTCTCCAAAAATCCAAGCTGCAGTTGTACCTATCAAAACTCCATCTCCCTCTTGTTTTCCTACATTTCACAACCCAATGGCAGGTGCTAACCTTCCTAGAAATAGGATGGATGCCATAGTGGTTGCTATTGGCTTCTAGGTATGCCCCTCTTATTTTACATCATCCTATGAATTCTCTCCCAGTTGGAGACTACCTTAAGTACATACCCAAATTCACAGGGGAGGAAGACATAACTGCAGAAGAACACCTTGCATCTTTTTATAGTTATGCCGATAATATTAACATTGAGAATGAGGATGTATGGATGAGGGTATTTGTATAGATCCTTGATGGTGAGGATAGAAAATGGTTTAGGGGTTTGACTCTTGGATCTACTGTTGGGATTGAAGCTTTGGATGACGCTTTCTTGAGGCATTGGGGGGATAAAAAGGATTTATTTTATTATATTATAGAATTTGGGTCACTTAAGAGGAAAGAGGGGGAATTTGTTTCAGACTTCTCAAAAATATTTAATAAAATGTACAACAAGATTCCCACTGAAATAAATCCTACAGAAACCTTTGCCAAGATTACCTATGCTAGTGATTTTGACCCTGAGTTTTGTCTCCTATTGAGAGAAAGAAGATCTACCTCTCTAGCTCATATGCAAGATGCAGCTTTGGAAGTAGAATCTAACATATTGGAAGATGCAAAACTTAGGGGAAAATATGATAGAGACAGAAGGAAAGGTAGGGATGAAGCTTCAACCTCATAATCCCCTATTGTCCACCCTCAATTCGATGAACTTACAAAATTGGTAAAATCAATTTCTGCTAAAATGGAAAAGTTGAAACTTAAAGGAAAATAGAGCTATAGGAACACACAAAATGTTGATAATAGAGGTCATTTCAGAAGACCAAATAATTCCCGTCGGGTCCTCCAAAGAGATCAAATAAATAGGGATAGGGATGGTCAAAAAGTCCAATCCTCTCTCCAAAATAACCTCGTTGTTGATGAAGAAGGATAGGATGAAGAAATTGATCCTGAAATACATTGTCTTGGTGACACCTCTTCATCTCCTCATTTAACCCAATCTGCATATGAAGATTCTCTCATGGATAGCCAATTAAATGAATTGATTAAAGGGGAAAAAACCAATGACAATCCAAATAAATACAACCTAATATCAAAAAAGAAAGAGGGAAATACTGACACTTCTAATCAACCCACTAAAACAAAAAATTCTGCTAAGACTGTGGCAACTAGAAACAAATAAAAAGATGCACAAAACCCCCAGGCATTGGTTAAGATCCCTACTACAGAAATTAAGGAGATTCTGAAATCTCCATCCTCTTTTAGCTTTGAGAGTGAGATTCAAAAATTAAAATCCTTGTACCTTTTTTGGAGATGATTAAGAATGAGGAATTCAAAAGATATCTTTCCAAAATGTTGTAGCCCAAGTCTTTCTCTTATTCAACAGATTCAGTCAACCTTCAATATGAAAAACCAATAGTCATCCTGGGACCTTCGGTAGAGGATAGGGATGAATATTCCCCTCCTTTATACACATCATTAAACATTCATGATAAAGTGTTGCACAACTGCTTGATGGACTCAGAGGAATCTCATAACCTCATGCCTAAAATTGTCATGGATGAGCTTGGGATGGAAATTACAAAAGCCTACTATGACCTATATTCATTTGATTCCAAGAAAGTGAAGTGTCTTGGGGTTATTAAAGACCTGGTTGTTACCATGTTCCAATTGCCAATGAAAAGTGTGGTCATGGATATTGTGGTGGTTGATGTCCCCCCTAAGTTTGGGATTCTCTTGTCAAGGTCTTGGATAAAAATACTAGGGGGGACTTTTCAAATGGGCCTTTCATATACCATCATTCCTATATTTGAGGGAGAACATAGAAGGATTTGTAGGGAGGCAAAACTAGCCTACATCATCAGTGATGAAGAAAATCCTACCAACCACCCTATTTTTGAAGTTGATACTGATTTATGATCTAATATATTACATCTCACCGATGCTCCTCAATCATCTATTGAAATCAGAAAACAACCCATTACCTCTTGTGAAGATCCTCCTCCTAATACGTCTATTTGGAAGATTTTTTTTGATGGAGCCTCTTATAAGGAAGGTGTTGGTGCTGGGGTAGTCTTTAATTCCCCTACCCAAGAGACCATATCTTTGTCTTACAAGCTTGAATTTGAAACTACAACAATGTGGCATAATATGAGGCTCTTGTTTTGGGTTTGAGGGATGCTAAAGACATGAAGATTGAAGATCTAGCAATGTTTGGAGATGTTGAATTAATTGTTCACCAAGTCAAAAATTTGTATGAAGCTAAACACCCCAGGTTAAGGACTTGTAGAAATGAAGTTTGGGATCTTGTTGATAGTTTATTCTTAGCTTTTAATATCTCATTTGTTCCAAGAGAGGAGAACACTATGGAATATTCCTTGGCTTTCTCAACAAGTAATTTCAGAGTTTCTTTACCCCCTAAACTCAAATATGATGTGGAAGTGAAGTATAGACCCTCTATACCTGACAATGTAAAACATTGGAAGGTCTTTGAGGACGATCTTGAGACAAAAATATTTATTGAGACTGTGGATGAGTTTTATGCCTTACATAATGATTAAGATTATGATTATGAAAAAATCCCTCATGCTGATATTTATCTGAATAAAATTGTTGACCATCATATTGTTTAGTGGCCCAGTGACCATATTCCAAAAGGACTAGTCCCCTTTGAGAGTTTATTTGACAGAAATGATGTTGTTGTAAAGATTAAAGGTTCAACGGAAAATGATGATGTGACTGAATGCAATTTAGGTACAGAGGAGGATCCAAAGTATGTGAAGTTGTCTAGCATCTTGTTAAAGGAACAAAGGGTTGAGTATGTCAAGATTTTAAAGGAGTTTTCTGAGGTGTTTTCCTGGAAATATGAATATTTACGAACACATGACACAAACATAATTGAACATAAGATCCCTTTGAAAGAGGAGACCAGGCCTTTTAGGCACAAAATGAGACAGATAAATCCCATGCTACTCCCTATTATGGAAAAAGAAGTGAAAAATATGTTGGATGCTAATATCATCATTCCTTTAAGATACTCTGAGTGGGTGGCTAACTTGGTATCTGTGAGGAATACAAATGGGGAAATTAGACTATGTGTTGATTTCAGGAATTTGAATAGAAGTTCCAAGAAAGATAATTACCCCTTGCCAAAGATGGATCATATTTTGCAGAGAGTGACTGGTTCATCTAGGATGTATATGATTGATGGCTTCTCTGGCTACAATCAGATCTCTGTCTTTCCTGAAGATAGAGAGAAGACATCCTTCACTACTCCTTGGGGCACATTCATGTATGCTAAAATTCCCTTTGGATTAATGAGTGCAGGAGCAACCTTTCAACGAGAAATGGATATTTCCTTTATTGGGGAGAAGGAAAAAATTGTGGTCATCTACCTAGATGACGTTACAATGTTCTCAAAATATGATAAAGAGCATTATCATCATTTGAAAAAGGTCTTCCTGAAGTGCAAAAAGTTTTGTCTCTATCTCAATCCTAATAAGTCTTTGTTTTCTATGAAGGAAGGTAAGTTATTGGGGCACATTGTATCAGCATAAGGGGTAAGAATTGATCCAATTAGAGTAGAGTACATCCAGACCTTATCTCTTCCTAGATCTAAGAAAGAAGTTCAGTCTTTCTTGGGGAAAATCAATTTTCCAAGAAGGTTCATCTCTAACTTTGTTGAATTTGTGAAGTACATTACAACCATGCTTAGGAAAGGAAATGAAGTGAAATGGACTACTGAGGCTTGAGATTATCTTGATCAAATAAAAAAGGCCTTGATTGAAGCACCTGTTCTCATCATACCTGACTATTCCAAGGAGTTTATGATATTTTCTTTTGCCTCATTTGACACATTGGCTGTTGTTTTGTTGCAAAAAAATATAGAGGGGTTAGAGCAACCTATTTCCTTTTTCAGCAAAGCATTGAGGGATGCATAAATGAGATATGATATCATGGAAAAGTAGGGTTGTGATTTGGTCAAATCCATCAAGGATTTTAGAGTATACATTATGCATTCAAATATTTTTTCCTAAGTCCCCTCAGCCTCAGTGAAAGAGATACTTATCCATCTTGACATAGATGGGAAGATGAGCAAATGGATTGCCAAAATTCTAGAATTTGACCTTGAAATGAAGCCCACTAAATTAATGAAAGGCCAAGGTTTAGCTAGGTTGCTGGATGAATCAAATTGCAAAGATTTAGAGGTTAATTTCATCAACATAAACTCAGAAAATCAGCAAGCTGATTTTGCTGATAAAAGCTCTTATATCAGCCCAAATTTGGCAGAATGCACTTGGTATAAAGACATCATATATTTTCAGCAGAAGTTGCAACCTCTTGATGGTTTGGAAAAGAACAAGGGGATAGATTTGAAGCTTAAAGAAATCAGATATTGTCTCATTGATCATGTCTTGTATTGGAAATATCCTCTAGGAGTTATTTTGATACTTCTAGATCCACAGGAGGCCCAAAAGGCCATGACTAACTTTCATGATAGATTATGCAGGGGCCATCACTTTTGGAGAACTACAACCTATAAGATCCTCAGAGCTAGGTATTTCTAGCCTAGCCTTTTTATTGATGTTTGTGAAAATATTAGAGCTTTTTTCAAATGCCAAAAGTTTTCTAGAAAGAAACAACTCAAATCTTTGCCTTTGAAGGCTGTGATGGTTTCTGGACCTTTTCAACAATGGGGTCTTGAATTCATTAGGGAAATCCATCCAGCTTCAAGTGGTTAGCATAGGTGGATTTTGACTGCCACTGATTATTTCACCAAGTGGATAGAATCTATTCCTACAAGAAGTGCCTCCCACAAGGTAATCATTAGTTTTCTTGAGGATATCATGTCAATATTTAGTTGTCCAAGCAAGATTGTTACTGACAATGTTACCTCCTTCAAAGATGAACCATCAATCAAATTCTATGAACAATATGGGATTATATTAGTCCATTCTACTCCTTACTACCCCCAAGGAAATGGTTTGGCATATTCCTCTAACAAGAGCTTCATAAAGATCATCAAGAAATTGTTAGAAGACAACAAGAAAGCATGGGACTCAAAGCTAAAATTTGCCTTATGGGCTGATAGAGTTACAACAAAGAGGTCACTTGGTGTTTCCCCTTTTCAGCTTGTATATGGGGTTGAGGCTATCTTTCATATCCATCTTTCCTTGCCTGTGGAAAAATTCCTCCAAGACTACCAAGGAGAACCTGATGATATGGTCACGAGGATACACCAGCTGGTAGAAGTACAACATACTAGGGAGAAGCTATTTGAMAAAGCACAAGACCATCAACAAAATATCAATCAAGCCTTTGACAAGAAGGTAAGCAAAGAAGATTTCAAGCTGGGAGATCTAATGCTCAAGTGGTATGCACCCAAGCAAGACAAAGGAAAACATGGTAAATTCGAAGCCTTGTGSATTGGTCCTTTCAATATTTCTGAGGTATTTTCAAATAACACTTATAAATTKCAGATCTTGGAGGATTATGAAGTTTTTGATGGCCCTGTCAATGGGAAATTTATGAAAAAGTATTTTTCTTAATCCATGAGTGGCTTTCCATTCATTGTAAATATAACTTTTTATTTTTTATTTTTGTTTGAATAAAATGACACCATAGCCCTAGGATAAGACACTGAAGTTGCTTGTTCTTGGAAGCTCACAGGGAGCATGCCATCCCCTGTGAAGCTGATGTTATCACATGAAGTTGTCATGGGTCAATTTTCTCTTTGGGTTTTAATTTTTACCCATTAGTCTTTTAAGTTTGTTTTAATTTTCCTTTTGTGATTTTCTTAGATTAGTATAAACAAATAAAGGATTGGGACTTGATTCACATTTTGACCCATATTTATGGTTTATACCTTAGGCTCATTTTTTGGTTTATATTCTTGACTCATCACTTGACTTGACAGCTAGAACTATCGACCCGATGACTCTACAAACCTGACAAGTCACTCCATCCACTCATATACTTGATCCTCTCCACTCTATCCAATTGTCGGTTAAGAAGTCAAATCTAACTTTGTAAAGGGAGTTGACAACTCACTAGGCATTTATGTAGCACATCTTTGTACAATCTTCCCCTTTACCATCATTCTCCATCATCAAGATGATGTCATGTATTTTATTGTTTTCAACACCCTTGTCTTCAAAAGGAATATTATGATTTGGTCATTTATGAGGTTCTAACTGTTTACCAAATTTGAATTCCTGCTCTTAAGCTCGGCATTGCTGAAACTACTAGTCCAGACAAAGCTACAGATTGTGCGATAGAATTTACTGTCTGAGGTGAATCAGAGACTGAGGTGGATGTAACAACTCCAGGCTTGTTACAGATCTTCCATTATCAACTACAATGTCTAGGTATTTCATGAGCCATTCCATCTACATTGAATATCGTTACGGTGTTTCTGTCTTATCTTTTGGTAGCACCTGGCACTGCAAGCTACAACTTCTCCCACCTACCAGACTCTTTACCTCTTCTGCCATAAACTCCATATCCTTTTGCATGATGAATTTTTCCTCCACTGGAACTGAGACCATTTGCTTCAGATTTTGAACTCCCATTTATCATATGGACTCACATTGTCCACACTATGCTATTGAAACTACTGCTAGACTATGCTACGGATCCCCTGTTCCAACACTGCAAATTCCCTGTCAAACCATTGCCATATTCTACGCTCACAGCCCCAACATTAGCTATCCTTTTTCACTATTTCATCTTATAATTTTATCTCACGAGTCTACTTGCAGTGAGGAGTTAGGATCCCTTGTGTTTCTAAACCTTTGATGACCTTGTATGGTGGCTTGATGACAGTCTAAAACCCGAACAATGCAGTCTCCCTACATATCATTTCTTAGAGTATATTTTCCTCCTTTTAAGCCATCAGACCAGTCTCTTGTTAATTCAGAAGTGAATTGGAGGAAAGACCTGAATGTCCAATTATGGATAACCTTCAAAGCTAAGAATACCTTTGCCTCTTTTTGGTTTCCTTACCTCTCATAGCATTACAGTTTTGATCTTCTTATTCTCTCCATGGATACACCTCAAAAGAAGAAGTCTCACAAGGGTGGGAGTGTGGCCAAGACCAAGCCTTCTGACATGCACTTGTTTGAAGATGAGCCTATGATCAGGGAGGTTTTCCAAAGGGTTGGTTGCCTATCTTTCTGTAAAAACATTCAAAGGGGACACCCTGAAGTAGAAAGGAAGTTTTCCTTAAACTTTGATGGCACTATGACCAAGGTAGGAACCCTTGAGTTGGAGGTATCTGAAGCCACTATTGCAGCAACCACTGAGATACCCAACACTGGTGAGAGGTGGTTCAAATCCATGATTCTCAATGCTGACTTTTCCAAGGATTTCCTCAAGCCAGACTATCAGAAAGACATTTTGTCTAAGGGAGTGCCTATGATCCACCTAGTTGAGGGTTTTGATAAAATGTTGAAGATTATCCAGAGGTATTTTACATGTGAGGGAAGATTTAACATGATATACAAATATCACATTAGAATCTTGCTACATTTCACTAGTAAGGTTTTAATGAATATCCCTGTTTATCTGTTAAGAAGTATGGGAAAGATGGTTGATAGGGTCCAAGCCAAGTCCAAGGCTGTGGACACTAGTGTTTTCCATTCTGGGTTGGTCAGGATGTTGGTTATGGAATATTTGAAGAAAAGAAACCTTTCTTGGGAACAATTCATTGTCTCTACCAATATGCAGCTAGATATAGCCTCTACTCCTCAATCCAGGATGCAGATCCCTTTTCTAGCTAGTAGTGTTTCCCAAGAAGAAACAAGTAAGAAGAGAAAGATAAAACCTACTACCCAAGACAAAGAAACCCCTAAGGAAATTGAAGACAGAGAGAGGGAGATCCATCACTACCCACAAAGAGAATTTTCACCTCATCCTACACATGAATTGGAAGAAGTTCCTTCATCAACCAAAACCACAGCTAAGAAGGGGAGAAAATTGCATTTCCCCTCACCTGCTGCAGCATCTAAGACCATAGTCAGGAGGCATTTAACTAGATCATCTTCCCATAAGGAAGTTGTTGAAACAGAAGTCATACCCACGGATTTAGTCCCAAACAAAGTTAAAAGTAAAAGTGACACAATTGGGAAGCCTATTGAGGTCATGACAAAAACATTAGTTAAAATGAAAGATAAAGGTAAAGGGGAAGCTACTGAGATGCATATTGAAATCATAAACGTCAACTCTCCCCCTGATAATCCCACTTTCAATAGATTGATTAGACAACTTAGGGATGCTAGAAAATAAGTTTCCTATTTGAAGGAAGAAAGTTTGACTGAGAGAAGGAAGATGAAGGAGCTCATGGACATGTACAATGAAACCCTTGATCTGGCAAGGTTTACAACAAGAAGATTCTTGCCTCTCCATAGGAAACTTAAGACTCTGTATAGGAAAAAAAAAGAATTCAATCCCAAAACAGAAATCTAAAAGAATAATTGCATCCCTTCAAGAATGATCTATCCCAGAGGAACTTAAATGTTCTAGCATAAACTACAATAGAAAGAAATTCCCCTGAAGTAGAGAGGAGTTCCCCTGCAAATGAAAGAGATGGTGTTGTTACAGAGGGAAGTCCTCCTACAACCAGGAGAAGTGCCAGATTGAGAAAGTAAATGGAGAAGTATGACAGACCCATTTTTCATGATGATTACTTTTTGCAAGCTTGAAGTGTTCAAGGAAATATGATATTTTCACCTATGGAGGCATTTACAGGCTCAAAGTCCATCTACTAAGGTTTTTTTTGTTTTTGAGGATTCGTTGCATAACACAGTAAAAACATAGAGATTTTGTAGCATCAAGTGCTAAAGAATCATCTACACAGACTATTCTATAGTTTCGCTACTAAAGGTGCTACGAAATCACCTAGCTAGATACAGAAAAGGTGCAATGGAATATACAGAATAGTTTAGAAATGGGTGCTACAGAATCTGCAGAGCAGTTTTACAAAAGGGCACTACAGAATCTGCAGAGAATTTTTACAAATGGGCTCTACAGAATTTGCAGAGAAGTTTTATAGGAGCACTCTATGGAATCAGCTACCGAATGCGTTACGGAATGGTGCTACGAACTGGCCATTACAGTCAGAGGTTTTGAATTCATTGCTTCCTGTTGGATTTGATGATTTGGAGGGAACCAAATATCAATAGGTGGCAACTGGAGATCAACATATAGGATTTGAGGACACATGGAATTGGAGAATATGCACCCAAGCAACAATATTACATGTCATTCATATTTTGTTAGAGTTGTTGCTAACATGCTCCTTAATTTTAGCAGTTTGTTAGATCCGTTTGTGCAATGTTAGACTAGTATCTTTTTGGGGAGAATCCTAGGATAGGAAGGCCATCTCACACCTCTAGTTGTTGTCTACTTTTTTTATTATAAATACATCAGATGAATGGTATGTTGGGGTTCGAATGGTTGAGTAGAGCTCCCTATTTTGTAATATTTTTACTAAACATAGTTGTTTTATGGTTATGTATAAGACTTAAGACATTTTCATTAATAGAAGTCAGTTTATTTTCATCATCTTATTTCCTCTTATTCTGAAATGCTCATGACTAGATGATCTATATGAGATGTTGTGGTTTTGTTATAATGGATGTTTGATTATAATGTTGCTATGAATATTTTGCAGTGTTTTAAACTTGAAGTTCAATAAGGTCTTGTGACTGATTTTTTCTTCACCTAGATGCTTGAAGGCCTGATGCTTATAGAAGACTTATCCACCTTCCTCACTAAGTCTTCCTTATATTCACTTGTATCCTTAACCACTGACTGGATTTAATCAAAACCTCATTTTTTTATGCATGCTAGCCCATATTTCCGTGTTAAAACATTCTTATGCTGATTTTTTGTCCATTTGACCTTTAATCATTGATTTACATTTACAAACCTTTTTATGGGTACTAGGATTATCCTCTTGAAATATGAGGGTGATTCTTAGTGCTAAAAGGTTCCATGACCATGAACAACCTGTACCATGCATCAAACATGCACATTAACACTTGGGTTCCATGACCATGACCAACCTATACCATGCACATCAACACCTATACCATACCATGTGCCAACCATGCACATCATCACCTGTACCAACCATGTGTCGACCATGTACATCAACATGTACCATGATTTTTAACATAACAAGTGTATATCTTAACAATGTGAAATATCAATGGTAGACCTCTAACACAACAACCAATTCTCCAACGATCACTCTCCAAGGGTTGACATCAATGACTAAGATCACTCTACAAGGGTTGACATCAATGAAAATTGACTGTCCAAACCAATTGTCCAACAATATTCCACTTTGGCATTGATGGAAACACTTGATCCATATGGACGTCGGTGGCGTCCAACCTATTCCAACTGGCTCATTTTGGCAGTTTTCCAGTTTGGTAGTTTTTTCCTAGTTTTCGGGTCCCCGACTTCCAAGGTCGTTTTGAGGCCCTAAACAATGTTTTTAGGGATTGCCTCATTTATAATGTGGAAAAAGTTAGATTATGATGGAAACATGTATATTCCTTAGATAAAACTTTCCAACGGGATATCGTGCGCCTAAAACGCATATCGTATGCAAACGTTATGACCCGATGAAGTTGATGTAGTAGCTTACCCCAACGGGGCCCACATGAATTTTGGCACTTCATCTCCTAGGGTTAGGTTTTTGGAAGTCTAGGGTTTTGGAATTCCTTTTTATTGTAAAAAAGGATTGGAGAGCCTCATTTTAACCATCTTCTTGCGAATGAACACAATCGTCACATCTCTTCTCATAGATAAGCCACCACCAATATAGCAAGCCTATTTCAGTCTGCATTTTACAATTTCAGCATATTTCCTTATTGAATGGAATCCAATTTAACTATATCTCTCTTATTTTTTCTTGTGTTTATGTGTTAAGAATAATAATAATCTATATTCATTTCATTATGCTCATAAAATCCAGATCAATGGTATAAGAGAGGTCTTCTCCTTGTCGTTTTTAATGAATGTCCCCAACGAGGTCAGGGTACAAATAATTGGGTCTCGAGCTTGTTTCTCTTGAGGACAAAATATCTCGCATGCCAAAGAAACCTCTCATGTCAGGATAAAATAAATATGAAGAGACAAGATATCCTTTCAAAATGTTGCTTGAGGAATCCCTCACACAACAAAGAACAAGATGTTGGATAGTTTTTCTCAAATTCTTTGATAGCTACTAACAGAAGATGCATCTTCCTCGAGTGGAGGTTTCACCCCCTTCAAGGTAAAAATCAACTTTGATATTCCTATATTTGAAGGTCAGATAGAGGCAAATGTTGTAGACAAATGGTTCAATCTACTAGAAGGGTATTTTTCTATCCATAACTTTTCAAACAAAAAAAATATTATGTTTGCGCTCCTCAAATTTGTTCCCCATGTCAAATATTGGTGGGAGACTTTCTGTGAGAAAAAGAAAACAGATGAACCCTCATTATTTACAGTTAGGGTCACCTGGGATTCCTTCAGGGATGATATTAAGGAACAATATTACCATGTCAAAAATTATGGTGACATGTATACAAAATGGACCACACTGTGGCAGGAAAGAGACCAAGCAATGACAAAGTTCACAAATATCTTCCATACCTTGCGTACCAAGCTGGGTATCAAATATTCTGAGCGACATATGGTGCTCAATTATCGCGTTGGTTTTCATAGATACATCCAGGATGAAATGGAGTTTCTGGACATCTCGTCCTTGGGCATGGCCTATCAATATGCCATCAAGATCGAGTAGAAGCTTAAACAAAAGACGCGACAATTTGGGCTTGGGGAACCCGCATAGCAAAAGAAAGGAAACGGTAGCCCAAACATGCAAAAAAAAGGACAGAGAAAAGATGGATAGCCTCAGGAAAAATAGTCTAAGCTGCAAGAAAAGAAGGACATTGGAAAGATGAAGAAAGATACTGGGAAGTGGTGTGACTTCCATAAAATCCCCTAGCATAACACAACTGATTTCCACTCAAAGAAGTCGCTAGTGGCTGAGGTGAAAGCCTCTTAATCAGATGCAAGTTTCGACTCTGAGTCAGAACCAGATAAGGGGAGACAAATCATTGACATGAAACCCAATGCTACCATTGCTGCCTTCAAGATCTAACTCGGTGAAACAAACAAACCAGAGGAAGGTAGACACCTCTTTCATTCATAGTCATGGGTGAAAGGCACCCCACTGTACTTCATCATTGATAGTGGTAGCCATAAGAACCTTGTCTCTACAGAGATTGTCAAGCATCTAGCCCTACCAAGAACACTACACCCGCAACTCTACACCATTGGATGGCTCTGCTAAGGAAGAAATCTCTGTGTCAGCCGACAATTCTTCCTCTCCGTGACAGATCTAAGAACTGATCCACAAGGGGAACATCCATCCCATCTAATTTCCTTCTGGGAGCCCAATCATGTTGGTGCAGAAGAAACACGGGACCTGGTGACTTTGCATTGATTAGAAATCCTTAAATAAAATCACAGTTAGGAACTGGTACTCAATTCCCCGAATCGATGATCTCCTTGATCAAATCAAGGGGTTCAAATACTTCAGTAATATTGATCTGAAGTATGTCTACCACCAGGTCCCAATAGAACAGAGAGATGTATGGAAGACTGCCTTCAAGTCAAAGCAAGGTCTTTTTGAATGGATGGTCATGCTCTTTGGTTTGACAAATTCTCCAACAACTTTCATGAGGATGATGGATGATATCGTGTGACCTTTAACCAATGATTTTGTAGTGGTGTATATGGATGACATCCTCATTTACAACAAGACTTGGCCGGAACACTTGCGGCATATTCAATAGGTTTTGCACACCCTGCATAAACACAAGCTATATGCCAACTTGGAAAAATTATCCTTCGGCATGGACATGGTCTAGTAACTAGGCTACATCATTGATAAACTTGGTGTGCATGTGGATATAGAAAAGATCCAGGCCCTTTGTGATTGGCCAGCCCCAACCACACTCACTGAGCTTCAAAGCTTCTTAGGCCTTGCCAATTTCTATCACAGGTTCATGTTGGGATTCTCCCATATTGCATGGACCCTCAGCGAAGTAACCAGAGGTGGTGGTAATAAAAAATTTGTGTGGGGCCTTTCCCAACAACAAGCATTCGATGATTTTAAGTAGCGCTTGTTCTCATCCCCAATACTTTCATTATAGGACCTGTATCATCCCTTTGAGATCAATAAATATGCTTCAGACTATTCTTTGAGCATAGTCCTCACTCAGCACGACCACCTCGTGGCCTATCATAGTGAGACACTATCATATGCCATTCATAAGTACCCTACTCACAACAAAAAAATTTACTCCATTGTGCAAGCCTGCCTCTAGTGGAGACATTACATTCTTGGGAAGGATACAGTGATCCACACTGATCATAAGCCACTGTATTTCATGAAAACACAAGGAACATTGTAGAATGACCGCCATAATAAGTCCACATACGTGTAGTAGTTCCACCTCAACATCAAATATAAAACAAGAATTACAAACCGAGGCGTTGATTTCCTCAGATGACCTCTAGTTGTGACACTCACCACGACGCTAGACTCTTGTGACCCCTCTAGACAAGTACTTCATATATCAAGTTTACTTGGGAACCCAGATCAAACAATGTATCTATCTTAGAGTGTTTAGATACAACTCTTATGTGAAATAATTCATTCATCTTTCGTTCATCATCATGAGATTCATTATTGTAATTTGAACTAGCATGAATGGAATATTTACCTTGTACTCCAACCGCTGTGATCTTTCCCTCGTCTCCTGAATCAGAACCAAGATCTTGTTGCACTGTAGCAATGATTTTGTCTTCCCCTTTCCACTGAACTGTTTCGGTCTCTTCTATGGATGTATTTTCCAACAGTGTTCATGATTGTGACCACTTTTATTGAAATGAGTGCAAGATGGCTTTCCTGCTTCTCTCGTCATTGTGGCGGTCTTCTTGTCCTTCCTTTTAAAATTCTTAAATGGCTTATGTGGGAGATTGGAAGGTTTCTTTGTGGGATCTTCTTGAACATGCTTTCCCCTTTTAAACAATAGCAAAGTATGATGAATATAATTGTGAAGTTCACCAATATACTTCATTAAAGTTTCATAAGAATCCAAAAGAATTTTTAATGCAAGAGCTTTCTTCCTAAATTCTTCTGTGAAACTTTGTACAGTTTGACCTTTACTTTGTCTTAAAGTTTTCCATTCCATCATTGCTTTATGTAAATAACCCAATGGATAAAATTGTTTCCTTATTGTTGATTTAAATTTTGACCATGAGGAATGAAGATTACCACACTTACTTATGTCCTGAAGTTTTTTCTCCCACCATATGAGAGAAATGCCCTCCAACCGAAGAGAATCCAGTTGCACTTTAACTTCCTCTTCATCAATATGTTGAACAAAACTGCATACTTCAACCTGTCGGATCCAATTATCTAGCTTTTTAGGATTAACATCTCCATTAAACATAGGTAAAGCAAATTTTACATCAAGCTTTAGTAATGGTTTCTTAAAAGAGGCTTTATGGCTAGAATGATGAGAATGCTCAGATGAAGAAGAAATAGAACTTGATGATGAAGATGGAGGCTTAGGATGGTCTCCTCCATCCCCTTGATATACCGAAGCATCATCATCCGCATGTTCTTCCTTTTTCTTCCCTTTCTTCTTCATCCTCTTCTCGTAGTCTCCATACATTCGTTCGACTATTTCTGACATGCGATAAAAGACCATATGGAATTTTTTCTCCTATTCATCATGCTTATCCTCTTCTACCATTTTCTTCCTTCAGGATGAACGACCAACTTCACAATTGAAATTCTTAAGAGTTCCTTCACCCTTCTTATGATTGGCCCTAGTAAGCATTCACACTCAACAATTCAAGCCAAATATGACTGCTCTGGTACCAACATGATTTAGGATCTTTTCATCGAAGTGACTTATAAAGAATTGCATTAAATGAACATAAATTAAAGTGCACCATTAAAGAAGGAAAAGATCAATAATGAAGAGAGATAAGCATCAAATCTGAACACAAAAAACTTGATAATGGAATTCCTCCGTTGTGGACTATGTCTCCAGGTCCTGCTCTCAAATGGGTAGGACTTTTTATTATATCAACAATTTTTTTGGAAAAATACATAAGTATACCTCAGTCTGTAATCAAGTTGCAGAAGTTTTGCTCGGATCAGAAAACATACAACACCATTGAATTTGTGGCATCGAATTATCCAAAAATGACTGTCTCCATGCTTCAATCCAACTATGGCACTCCCAGGCCCAAGAGAAACTTTGTCTCGGTTTTCATGCCCTACAACCTACAATAAATGATGATAAATTTGTCTCGAAAAGCATGTCGGTTCGTACCCTCATGCACCATCCTTCTAGTACTGGGTGGATTCACTTTTTAAAGAAAAAAATCATCTTTGTAATCAACGGAAGTCATTGGGCATTTTGTTAGTGGAGCAAGTGTTAAGGTGTTGATTGAGGGGGAGGTCCTGGGGTCAAACCCGCAGACCTCCCCTTTTGGCTTGTCGATTGTACCATATATATTTATTTATAAAAGTTGGTTCCACTAAATTTAGCGGTGGTTTTGGATGTCGGTTGGTCACCAAATTTGGAGGGGTCTCGCCAGATTTGGTGGACCCGCCAATATATATATATATATATATATATATTGAAATTTCATTCTTAGTCTGTCATTGGGAATTTTCCCACTGTCACATGGCAGCCAACGCCACATGAACCAACTATACCATCACCTTCCACGTCAGTGTATGACCTGCCACGTCATCGTATGGTCTGCCACATGGCTATATGGATTGCCACATGGTGCATTTTTACTGGTCCACGAAAGGACCCGAAAAGGCCAAATATGACTGACACGTGGAAGCCTCTGTTGTTTCCACGTCACCATGATGACATCATGTTGATGTCAGCATGACACATGTCACCTCCTACATGTGCCAAATATGTTGTACGGATGTTGACATCATCCGTACTGATGCCAACATCAGCAGTACAAATGTTGGCTCATCTCCTGCTGACTGGGCTAGGTTGACCAAACTTTGACCGTGAATATATTTCGATCCATAACTTTTTTTGATGAGTCATTTGTGTCGTTGGAAAGCTTGCGACACACTCTTTGTGATTATTGAATTTTCACTGAGTTTTGAGAACTTTGAATTTTTTCCCTTTCTCTATCTATTGAGACCATTCTGAGCTTCCTAAGTTGCTTCTGCGAGTTCTGAGTTGTCCTTAGTCTTCTTTGGATCCTTTTTGGATCATATTCCCACTGACCAATTAACCAAAATTCGGATGTTTATTACTGACATCGACGAAGAAGTAAGCACAATGTACATATACATAAGTTTAAATTGTAGCACCCAAGTTACTTCCCAGGGAATAGTAAAAGTAAGGATCGCGGAAGATCAATTTCCATTGTCCAACACATCATCTTTTTTGTTTTTCCCCCTTTTTTTAATTTGAGAGAAACTATGCGAGGATTTAATCTCCTACAACACACACCCATTTAATTAAAAAATTACAACTCGATATCTGAGGCTTCATACAGATTATGGAAAATTTAAAAACTCAATTTTACAAGTTAAAATCCCATGCAAATACAATTTCAAATAAAATACCGTAATCGAAGACGAAGGAGTCGAAGACGTTCCTCCTTGTTGGCTCTCCGTCTGACTCCCTCTCACTAATCTCTGAGACTTCATCGGTACCTCCTAGCTAACTCTATGGGTACTCTTCTTCCCCCTTATCCCCCCGAGCCGCAAAGGGGCCACACACAACCACAACCAGAATACTATATCTCCCAACTCGCCTCGCAAGGTAGAGCTACCACTCTCTCTCTCAAGTTGGGTATCCCAACTCTCACAAGTAAAACAAGTCATAATTTCTGCAACATAACCTTACTCATAATCAGTCTCCCCCATTCCTCCTCTCAGCCATTTCTTTTATAGAATTTTTCTTAGTGACCACTTTCCATTTGCACATTAAATTCATTTTTTTTATTTTTATTTTAATTTATTTAGGAATTACTCCCCCCATACACGTGTCACATGTTCCCTTAGTTTCACCATTAAATCCACATTTAATTAAATTAAATGTTAATTTCCCTCACCCATCCTTAAAGTGCTCATAAAATCACTCCTAGTTGTCCCTTTATTCCCTTTATTTCCCTTTTAATGACTGACGCCTTTCTAAAACTGAGTTGTGTTTAAATTAGGAAATTTATTTAGTTAGACTAGACTAGATACCTTTCTATGCTTACACATATGTATGCTTTATTCCATTGTCAATTAAATTCTAATTTAGTATTTACTTGCACAAGTGTATTAATCACTCCTTAGGGTGTATTTTTATTTTCATTGATTCTTAATTTGATTTAATTCATCCCCTCGTCAATTAATTTAAAATTTTAGTTTTTAGTCTTCTCACTCACTTAGATTTAGGCTTAGTTAAATATTTATTTGAAAAATCCTAGACCCTTATGGATTATTCTTAATAAATTCATTCTTTAGTTGATTAATTAATTAATTAATTAATTCGATAGACGCTCAAGATTTTAAGGTTTAGCATTCGCTCAAGTTTTCTAGGACACCTAGATTTATACTGTGGCGTTCCCTTCAAGACACACTCTATGCTCCAAGGGTGCCACTCTCCTTTTATTCAAATTTAATTACGTGATGTGCCCTTTAAGACACACTACGTGCTTGAAGGGTGCCACTCGCCTTTGATTGGTTTTGGTAGTTGTCCAATCCTTGGAGTCAATACTCCATTCAAGCAACCTTGTGAGAGACTAAGGGCCTCTAAGGAATAAGGACCATGGACCATGACTTATTGCATGCCCCTTATAATCTTCGTGAGCAATTGTCTCAGTCTGCCCTCATGGAATCATGGATCTCTTGAACTAGGTAATCGTTAACCTACAATTCGAGCCACGATGGGAGTGCTAGTAGGCTGCGATAGGGCTTCTACCACACCTCTCCCTCAATATATGGTTGTTTTGCATGGCCCCTTTAATCCTTATGTGAGTCTGATTAGCAAGCAATCATCAGCCTACATCCATCAACAAAACATTATCAATGATCCATAAACAACATCATAATATACCCGATCATATGTCACATATGCATAAATAAAAATACCTAAACCAATACCATCCACTCCCTGACTCGATTTGGAGTCCAAGGAGGTCCATTGATGCCAATGGCATCCTCAATCTATCAAGTGTCTTGCACACTCAAGGAATCATCAATAGAATATGTCAATACAAAGATATCAAATAACATAGAATTATAATCCATCAACATCATCACAAGAATCCATAAGTGAGAAAACATCCATATATTGAAACCAGATCACTTGCACACAAGTGTTCTCAAAGAATAAGTAAATAACATGTGATCGCAAGAGAGGGATGTTACATACACTCCCTCTTGTTTTAAACTTCGTCCCAAAGTTTCACAGTATAAAAATGTAGTACATAAAGCATCTAACAATATCTAAATGTCTAACTATCAAACAAAAATGGTATTTGTTGGTGCATATCATATGCGTCCTCCCAGGTAGTTGAGTGTGGACTATAATTGTCCCACTGGACCTTGACCTGATCGAATGTTTGATGTCATAGTTGTTGAATGCGATGGTCCAAAATGTGGATTTGCTCCGTCGTGAGTGCACCATCTTTCGACACCTGCAAGGAACTCATGTCAATCAAATGTGTAGGATCACTAACATAATGTCTCAAAACAAAAACATGAAAAACATTGTGCATATGCCTCAAAGAATCAAGCAAGGATAGTCGATAGGCCACAGGCCCCTTCCTTTCCACAACTTTGAAGGGTCCCACAAACCTGTTAAGCCCTAATATTGGCTCATTACCCCTTAATTGGGGCATATTATATTAGTAATGTTATTTTATTTATGTCGGCTTTAGGCCATTAGTTGTAATTATACCTCCTAGTCTCCT
>ML800045.1:326956-344201 GCA_009831015.1 Picea engelmannii
GATTTTCTATCTTCTAAAAACCTTCGATGAGCCGTCGATAATAACCAGCTAAACCCATGAAGCTACATAATTCTGGTACGTTCATTGGTGCAGGCCATTCCATAATATCCTCTACCTTTGTGGGATCCACAACGATGCCTTCGTCGGAGATAACATTCCCTAAGTAATGAATCCTCGATTGATAAAAAAAGCATTTCGACAGTTTCCCAGATAATTTTTTCTCTCATAAGCATTGTAGTACCAAGCACAAATGTTCTTCATGTTCTTCCATCGTTCGAGAATATATCAAAATGTCGTCAATGAATACTTGAACAAACTTTTCCACTTTTCCAAGTATTCCCGGAACACCCCATTCATCAAGCTCATGAATACCCCTGGGGCGTTTGTTTGTCCAAATGGTAAAATGGTAAACTCGTAATGCCCAAACCTCGTCTTGAATGCGGTCTTAGGAATATCTTCCTCCTTGATCTATAACTGGTGATATCCCGATCTTAAGTTGATATTCAAAAACACTGTTGTGCCTTTCATTTGATCAAATAAATCATCTATTCTTGGCAACAGATACTGGTTCTTGATCGTTGCCTTGTTCAATTGATAGTAGTCAATGCAGAGTCTCCACGACCCATCCTTCTTCCGTATGAAAATAACAGGTGTGCCCCAAGGTGACAAACTTGGACATATAAGTCCTAGGTCCAACAACTCCTTTTGTTTCATTTTCAGCTCCTGTAACTCAGGGGTCAACATCTGATAATTTGTTCTTGTTATCAGTTCAGTTCCAGGTTTTAATTCGATGGTAAATTCTAGCTCTCTTTCAAGAGGTAAACCTAGTAACTCTTCTGGGAACACATCTGCAAACTCTCGTGCTACCAGAAGGTTTTCTAATCCTTTTGCCACACCCTTGTCGTTCAGTGCTAAGATTGAATATAGCTTTCATCCCTTGTGCATGCTCTTCTGTAGTTGTAGGGAAGAAATGAACCTTAGGGAAACTCCCTGGTTTCTTCCTACAATCACCTATTTCTATCCCTCATCATCGGTCAAACTCAACCATTTTGTCTTATAGTTTAGTATCGCATCATGCGATTCCAACCAGTCCATACCGATCATGACCTCATAAGATCCTAATATTGTGACGTACAGGTTGGCCTTCGTTACAAAATCTCCCAAGTTGAAGCTACAATCTATAACCTTTCCTCCAACCTTCTACTTGGCTCCCGAAGCCATTTCCACGTAGTTAAACTCATCATGTTCGACTTCATTTACCTTAATTATTTTTAGCACTGCACCAGAATTAAAGCTCTATCTAGCAACTAGATCTATCAAAATAATAAAGGTTTGGTTAGCGATGGTACCTGACATCTCAAGCATAGTAGATTGGTGCTTGACCTGACGGTTATTCACCACTGCATGAATCCGGTGGGCCTTGCCCAAATATCCTACTGTAGTGCGCCCGACTGACCTGGATGCTCTGCCCCTCTCAACCAGAAAGTCACGCTAGTAATGTGGCTCTCCACATATCCAGTATCCGGTCTTCGGTCCAGTACCCCTGGTCCTCGAAATAGAATTTGTTTTCCAACCAACTTGAAACCCTGGTCTGTTCTGTTGAACAATCCTAAATTGTTGTTTTTGTGGACGACGTTGTTGCTAGAGATGTGGTCCTCTATAGGGAGTCTTCTATTGAGGGACCGATCACCATGGTGCCATGAACGTGGATCCTCTCGGAGTACCTTGATACCCTGATGGATGTCTAGTTGGTGTCTGATGCTGGTGCACACAAGATGTCACATGTTCTGTCGATCTCGCAAGAGTCCTGCTCTGACCCCTGTTGATCAACTCTTCCTCAGCTATGAGGGCCTTCTGGACTGCATCATGCAACGTTTGATGCATTAGGATCCCCTCTTTCACACGAATGCTGACGTTAAGGCCAAGCACAAACTTTTTTACTTAGAGATTCTTGATGTTCAGATGTGGATCATACCTAAGAAGCTCCATGAATTGGGCCTCATACTCAGGCATCGTACGACCACCCTATCGCAAGGCGTTGAACTCATTGAGCTAGCGCTTAATGAATTCCTTTGACAAATACCTCTCCCAAAAGCACTCCTCAAACAATTCGCATGACACGTCTCCAACGACCATGTTCATTTGTGGCAGGAGCGTCTTCCACCATAGAAGAGCGCTCCCCTTCAACTGAAAGATAGCCATGCGGACTTTCATGTTGGAGGTGTAGTTGCGAAGTGAGAAGCACATCGCCATGTTCTCCAACCATGCCTTGACGACTACTCTGTTTGTGGCACCCAATAACTCAGAAAACTTGACCTTCTCGATTTCTCTATAAACGCCACCAGTATCGGTTGGGGCGTGTTGTGGACCCTTAGGGGGTACAGGCACCCTGGCCTCATCTCTATCCAGATGGTTAATCAAGGCCTATGACATCCTCTAAAAGGACCTCATCAACCTAACCACATCCCCCACCGCAATCTGCTCCTATCCAATGACTTGTTCTTCTCCTTGGGGGTTAGACCCCTCTGGCATGGATGCTACTGGAGAATTCACACCTCCTCCCCTAGCACCATGTATTCTTCCTCCGTGACATACTCTAACCACTATTACCTGTAGGGACACAATTCAATTTAATTAGTGATAAATTATTAATCAAGTGTTTAATACAATGGAAGGTGTAATGATCCCAAGTTGCGGGGTTGAACCCCCTCTGATACCATAGGTAACGACCCCTCCGTTATGACTAGGAAAGTGAAGCATAAAAGGTAATTTTTTTTTTGCATTAGGAAATTAACGTCAACAATATAAATCATAGCGACGTAAAATCAACGACATCATAAGTAAAATCATTACTAGCTACTCATCATTGAAATCAACAAAAATGATAGCAACACATAAACATAAATAGCATCGTCGCTTAGCACATCACAATCATCTTGAACAATTTATAAACAATGATCAACCAGATAATGAATATTAAAATGACTACCCATCTAATTCTACCCTGCAAGGTTAGGACCTCTAGGACACATAAGCAATGCTGAAGCCCAAGATCCAATTGATTTTGACCATTTAAGGTCTCAGGGCTGGCGATTATTATGAGGAACGAGGAGGTGTCTACATCCCACTAACAATCAAGTCCAACATCAACTAGATCAATCAATAAATCCTAATCATCAATTAATCGTGGCACAAGGGTAATCATCATCTTTATCAATCATACATCAACATTTAATTCGTGGCATGCAAGTGTTCTAACTAATCACCTAACCCATCATACACCACATTAAATCCAAGGCGCAAGAACAATTATCAATTATATTCATGACGTAAAATTCCAATCACATAATTACAATCATCTGTCACATTAAATTTCATTTTGTGCAAGAAATTTAATATCTAAACAATCATTCATTACATCATATTTTCATTGCACGCAAGAAGTCTAATATCTAAAACCATCATTTATTACATTAAATTTCATTCGTGCAAGAAGTCTAATATCTAAACAATCATTCACTACATCATATTTTCATTGTGCCCAAGGAGTCGAATCACAACATTCAATCATACCTCAACAAACATTCCAAATATTCGATTTGCATTCCACACACAATCCGATATAATAAGGGTAAAGAATTCAATCCGATATAATAAGGGTAAAGAATTTTAAAACAGTTAATAATAATAAAAAAACATGAACTCAACTTCTCAATAGGCTTATCCTAAACCTAATGAAGGAATAAAATAGTAGAATTAATCCTACTAGGTTATACTGTACCCACTTGATTAATTTCCATCAATATATAAGTAGTCAAGGTCAATCTGTTTCAACATTACAATGGAAAAACTTTATATACGTAAAGGTTGATGGTAACACCATATTCTAACATAATTATACTATAAAGAGGAGTACAATAACTCTAAACAATATATATATAAACAAACTCATATTAAACTATCCAAGGGTCACATCATTCATGAATAAAAAAATTATTTAAGAAACTGGGAATCACATAAAGGTATTAACACCCCTAGAGTTCACTTTATTAATTTAACAATTTACCAAATAAAAACATTGAAAACATTAATTCAATATTCCAATGGTTGTCATCTATTATCCTCTTAATTTTTGAAACCATAAGGGAAAACATTGAAAACATTAATTAAATATTCCAATGGTTGTCATCTATTATCCTCTTAATTTTTGAAACCATAAGAGGGAAGAACCAATGATAACTACATTATTTAATAAAATTCCATTTCTTTTAAGTTTGCAAGGACACCAAATCAAGTCACACCAAGCCTACTATCATATGAGTTTATTAATTTAATTCGGGAGGCAGTTATATGAGTTTATTCAACATGATCCCTATCACGCACACATCCCTACTATACCCACTAACCAATTAACCAAAATTCGGATGTTTATTATTGACAACGACGAATAAGTAAGCACAAAGTACATATACATAAGTTTAAATTGTAACACCCAAGTCACTTCCCAGAGAATACTAAAAGTAAGGATCGCGAACAAACAATTTCCAACACATTAGTGATTTATTTTTCCCCGTTTTTTAATTTGGGAACAGCCATGAGAGGATTTCATCTCCTACGATACACACCCCTTTAAACTTGATATTCGAGGCTTCATACAGATTATGGAAAATTCAAAAACTCAATTTTACAATTTAAAATCCCATGCAAATACAATTTCAAATAGAACACTGTAATCGAAGACGAAGGAGTCGAAGATGTTCCTCCGCGCTGGTGCTCCATTCGGCTCCCGCTCGCTAATATCTAAGACTTCACTGGTACCTCCCAGCCAACGTTAGGGGTACTCTTCTTCCCCCTTATCCCCCCAAGCTGCAAAGGGGCCATGCACAACCACAACCAGAATACTCTAGCTCCCAGTTTGCCTCGCAAGGTAGAGCTACCACTCTCTCTCTCTCGAGATGGGTATCCCAACTCTCACAATTAAAACTAGTCATAATTTCTGCAGCATAACCTTACTCATAACCAGTCTCCCCCATTCCTTCTCTTGCCCATTTCTTTTATATAATTTTTCTTAGTGACCACTTGCCATTTGCCCATTAAATTTGTTTTTTTTAATTTATTTAGGAATTACTCCCCCCATACACTTGTCACCCATTCCCTTGTTAAATTATGAGTTTGATTTCTTATGCAGATTAATTCTTTTATTTTCTTCAACACTTTGATTCCAGCTTAATACACTTCAACAATACCAAATCATAAACGAATAACAATAACTATGTAGATAAGTAAGCATGCACATCAACAACACATATACCTGGGGAAACCCTGTACAGGGAGAAAACCCCAACAAACGATATTCCTTTATTTCATTAATAATGTAAGATCACTTACAAATATCCACCATGAATGTTCTGCTCTTAAAGAGCTTTCCAAGATGACTCTGACCTGACAAACACCTAAGAGACCTTGCTGAAATACACCTCTGATATGTTGCCTCTATTGCTGATATACAACATTGATATGCTTCTTTGGTATGTTGCCTCTTTATCACTGATATTCGCCTCTATTGTTTTACCCTTAACATGCATATCAAAATTGTGTTTGAAGAGAGGGGTCAACCTCTGTTTATATAGGATGAAGAGGAGAAGAGGAGAGGCTCGAAATAGTAACTTGTTTGCATGCTTTAATCATAACTCAGCTTTATACTTTAGTTCGAACTAAACTTGAGACTGGTATACTCTAGTTCGAAAATAGAACTAGACTTGAGACTTCAATTACAACTCAATATTACACTTTAGTTCAAAAATAGAACTAGACTTAAGACTTCAGTTACAACTCAGCATTACACTTTAGTTCTAAAATAGAACTAGACTTAAGACTTCAGTTACAACTCAACATTACACTTTAGTTTAAAATAGAACTAGACTTGAGACTTCAGTTGCAACTCGGCATTATACTTTAGTTCAAAAATAGAACTAGACTTGAGACTTTAGTTACAACTCGACTCTTTACAAGGCAATTGAAAATTCTCTTCATGGTGGATAATGTTACATGTGCCAATGCACTAGATCAATACATTTATATCATTTGCAATATTAGGAATATCGTTTGTTTCTAGCTCATAGGAATTTTATATTCAACCTAACGTTTGCTAGGTGCCTTGACTTTTGCTCATGGCTCACAAGGCTTGACTAGGCTCACAGAGGTTGTATGTTCCCCCTGACTTTTGCACTAGTCTGTATATGCTCATAGAGGTTGTACGTTCCCCATGAATTTTTCACTAGACTGTCTATGCTCATAGAGGTTGTATGTTCCCCTTGACTTTTGCATTAGACTCACATAGCATCTTGTTTGTCCTGACTTTTGGTTTCAGTCATAGAGGTTGTGCGTTCCCCCTGTCTTTTGTCAATACGTCACAAGACTGGTTGATTCTGCAAATCTCCCTGGCTAGCCTAAAGGTGGCCCATATGGCCTTTCATTGGAGAATGACTGTCGATGCTGTCAAATTTAACACTCCCTCTCAGCGAGGGAGTCATTCTCAGCCACACCAAGCTTGCCTCTCAGCTGCACAAATTATCTCGAGGTCAAAGGCTTGGTTAGGATATCAGCTACCTGCTCACTCATGGCTATGTACTGTAACTTTACAATTTTTCTCTGGACCAAGTCTTGGATGTAGTGGTACCTCATGTCAATATGTTTTGACCTGTCATGAAATACCGGGTTCTCTGTCAATTTTATGCAACTTTGATTATCACAGTGAACCACCGCCATCTCGATCTTGTCACGAAACAACCCAAAAATCAATTTTCTGAGCCATATTGCTTCCTTGCTAGCATCACTTGCTTCAATGTACTCAGCCTCTGCTCTACTCTGTGCAATGGATCCCTGCTTCCGGCTTGACCAATAGATCATAGCGGGTCCTAAACTGAAGCAGTATATGGAAGTACTCTTCTGATCCATTGGGCTTCCTGCCCAGTCAGCATCTACATACCCATGCAGAAATAAACCACCACTGGATGTATATCTCAGACCATAAGTAATGGTCCCTCTGAGATATCTCAAGATGTGCTTTGCTGCCACCCAGTGTCTGTCTCGGTTTAGTCATGAACTCACTTATGCAATCACTGCATAACATATACCTAGCCTAGTGTGGATCATGTACATAACATATATCTATCCTAGTGTGGATCATGTACATCAATGATCTAATCAGCTGCCTACACATGGTGGGATCCACCAAATCTGAACCTATATCAGAATCATGCAGCTTCTTCAGGTTGGTAATCATTGAAGTAGACTTGGATTTGCAATCCATCAAACCAAACCTCTTTAGTACACCCACTATGTATTTTCCTTGTGCCAGAAATATCTTGCCATGTCTTTTCCATTCTTCGAATCCTAGGAAGTAATGCATCAAGCCTAAGTCTTTCATCTCAAATTCTGAGGTTAGCTCCCTCTTACACCAGGCTATGAGCCGTTCATCTCCTGTTAGAAAGAGATCATCAACATACAAGATTAGTATAACAGGTTGGTTACCTCTTACCTTGAAGTATAGATTTGAATCAACATCACTTTTCTGAAAGCCCATGCTTTTAAGTAAGCCATCAATCCTATCATACCAAACTCTGGGAGACTGCTTAAGACCATACAAGGCCTTCCTTAGCTTGCATACATGAGTTCCTTTGTTATGCAGTACAAAACCATCTGGTTGTTCCACAAAGACCTCCTGTTCAATCTTTCCATTCAAGAATGTTGTTTTTACATCCATCTGATGCAGCTTTCAACCAAGAACGAGAGTTAAAGAAATAATAGTTCGAATGGAGGTATACCTGGCTACATGGGAAAAAGTCTCTTCGTATTTGATTCCTTCTTTCTGAGTGAAGCCTCTGGCTACAAATCTTGCTTTGAAATTTTCCACACTTCCAACAACTGCATGTTTGATCTTATAGATCCATTTGGAAGAAACCATTGATTTTTCTTTTGGCCTCGGCACAATGTCCCAAACATTGTTCTTTATAATAGACCTGTATTCCTCAAGCATGGAATCCTTCCATACCTGTAATTTATCTTCTTCTTCAAATGAAGAAGGTTCGACATCACTAATGTTTCTCATCAATGCAACATAGCCTCCAAACCTATGAGGCCTCTTCCTTTCCTTGAAAGTTCCTTTGGGAGAAGTTATCCTTTTTGCTTCCTGCACTATCTCTTTAAGCCACCTTGGCTTCCTTTTGGCTGGAGGTTCTTCAAGAGTTCTTTCTAACAATTCAGCAGGTTCTAGGGGCTCATTACTTGGCCCTTCACGAGGTTCCTCCCTATGATCATCTGACTCTTCATTTTCAGAAGAGGGTGAAGCTAGTTGAACTACTTCTGATTCCTGTTGAAGCTCTCTGGATTTCTTAAATGTGTCTTCCTCAAGGAAAGTCACATCTCTGCTTACCTCTATTTTCCTTTGACCTGGTACATAAATCCTGTAATCCTTGGAGTTCTCACTGTACCCCACAAAAACCCCTTTATTACCTGAGGGTTCCATCTTTGTCCTCTTTTCCTTAGGGACATAAATATACACAGGACACCCAAATATCCTTAGATGCCCTACTTCAGGTTTGATCCCTGAGAATACCTCTTCATGAGTCTTGTCCTTCAAGATAACATGTGGACACATGTTATGAATATACACGATAGTGGAGGTAGCTTCTTCCCATAAATAGTTTGGCAGATCCTGGTCAAACATCATTGCTTTCCCTGCCTCACAAATTGTCCCGTTTTTCCTCTCAACAACTCCATTTTGCTTAGGGTTATATGGCATGGTCAACTGTCTCTTGATCCCTGCTGACTTGCAGAAATCCTCAAACTGGAGAGATTCAAACTCTCCTCCATTGTCTTTTCTAAGGATTATGATGTTTTTCCCTATCTTCTTTTCAATAAAGGATTTATACTCTTTGAATTTATCAAATGTGTCACTTTTAGCTTTAAGGAAATATATCCAACATTTCCTTGAGTAATCATCAATAAAAATGACATAATACAAACAACCACTGAGTGAGGGAGATGACATGGGACCACATACATCATAATGAACCAGATCTAAAATGCCATGAGCTCTGTTGTCACTACTAGGAAATGCTTTCTTTATATTTTTACCTAGCATGCATCCCTTACAATTTTCATTTTTACTAAGAGAAATAGAGGGCATGCCACATACCATGTTCTGTAGATATGGAAGATCTTTGTAATGAATATGTCTAAGTCTTTTGTGCCACAACTCGTTGGAGCTAGTCGCATCATGAGCCAATGTCTAAACTGACTATCCTGACACGATGTACAGTCCTCCACTATGAGTTCCAATGGGTTCTATTGTAGTTAAGTGGCTACCTTTAGCCCATAGTAGTGCCTTCTTTTCCTTGAAGATCACCCAATATCCCTTGTCCTCAAGGGTTGCAACTGATAGTAGATTCTTCTTGAGCTCTGGAACATATAATACTTCATCAACATGAAGTCTAGCCCAAAATTCCAATCTGAAGGAGATAGAGCCTACTTCCTCTATCTTGTAACATTTGTCACCCCCAAGCTCAACATGCTCTGCAAAAGATTTTGTCTCAAAATATGAGAGGATATCCTTTTACCCTGTCATGTGCTTTGATGCACCACTGTCTACTAACCAAGTTTTCGGCCTCGTGAAAACTGAACTAGATAAGGTAGAAACCAAGTAATATTCTTTTCTATTTTCTTTCTCATTAGAAGGACTTCTCTTATTTCTTTTGGATTCATCATCCTTAGCAGTTGAGGCATGATGTTTCCCTTTCCTTGGATATTTCTTTCTAAACCAACAATCTTTAGCAAAATGATCCAACTTATTACAACTAAATCATTTAATCTTAGATGTATCAATATTCTTGCCTTTGAATGTACCTTTCATGTTTGGCTTCCTCTGAGATCCTTTCTGGAAAGTGCCTTTCTTCTTTCCCTTAAATATTGATGCTAAAGCTGAGTGCTCTTCTTTCATTGGCTCACTCCTGGTAGTTGTGCGACTCTCCTCTTGGAGGCAATCGTGCCATAACCTCTCAAACGTGGGCTGAATCTCTCTCCCACTTACACTGGATAAGAAGGTCTCCCATGAAGAAGGAAGACCATAAAAAATGGCCTACACTAAATCATCATCGTCCACTGTGACCCCTGTGACCAAAAGATGATCTCTGATATGGGTTATCCTGGAACAAAAAGATTCCACTGATTCATCTTTCTCCATATTCAAATACTTAAGCTTGTGCTTAAGTGTCATCTTCTAACTTGGAGCCTGTTTCTCATACAGATTCACCAAGGTATCCATATAGTCCTTGGAAGTCATTAACGAAGTCATTGCATGCATTATACTGTCTTTGACTGAGTCAAAGATTATTCGCTTGGTCTTTGCTTGACTCTTCAATGGTATGCTTGGCTAGCTTGGCTAGCCTGGATCTGTGTGTACCTGCTGCTGCACTTCAACACATTTAACACACCCTAAGCTCTGATACCATGTTAAATTATGAGCTTGATTTCTTATGTGGATTAATTCTTTTATCTTCTTCAACACTTTGATTCCAGCTTAATACACTTCAACAATACCAAATCATAATCGAATAGCAATAACTATGTAGATAAGTAAGCATGCACATCAACAACACATATACCCTGGGGAAACCCTGTATAGGGAGAAAAACCCCAACAAATGATATTCCTTTATTGCATTAATAATGTAATATCACTTACAAATATCCACCATGAATGTTATGCTCTTAAAGAGCTTTCCAAGATGAATCTAACCTGACAAAGACCTAAGAGACCTTGTTGAAATACACCTCTGATATGTTGCCTCTATTGTTGATATACAACACTGGTATGCTTCTTTAATATGTTGCCTCTTTATCACTGATATGCACCTCTATTGCTTCACCCTTAACCTTCATATCAAAACTGTGTTTGAAGGGAGGGGTCAACCTCTGTTTATATACGTTGAAGAGGAGAAGAGGAGAGGCTCGAAATAATAACTTGTTTGCATTCTTTAATCATAACTTAGCTTCATACTTTAGTTCGAACTAGACTTGAGACTGGTATACTCTAGTTCAAAAATAGAACTAGACTTGAGACTTCAGTTACAACTCAACATTACACTTTAGTTCAAAAATAGAAGTAGACTTAAGACTTCATTTACAACTAAGCATTACACTTTAGTTCTAAAATAGAACTAGACTTAAGACTCCAGTTACAACTCAACATTACACTTTAGTTCTGAAATAGAACTAGACTTGAGACTTTAGTTGCAACTCAACATTATACTTTAGTTTAAAAATAGAACTAGACTACGCCAGTTCAGGAAGCATTAGTCAATTATCTACACTACGCGGAGGTAGTAGTTCAACATTCAGGATGACAYGACACGATCCYACCATCAGGTTACYAGAATTCAAAGGAGAAGTGTCGAAGGACCTGAAGAAACACCTGTTTATCTGTGAAAAGATTCGGGAAKYGAAACAGATCACAGACGAGGACACTAAACTGGCACATCTAGCTATCATGCTAAGAGATCRTGCACTAGACTGGTACATGRGTCTAGAYGTAAACAGTCCACTTGGGATGACAAGAACAATGACAAACATTTAGAAGTTGTTGATAAATGAGTTCCARAAACCTAGTTCARAGGATCAATATATGAACGAGATGATAGAAATTAGAAAGAAACCAGGAGAATCTGTATGTGAGATTGACCAAAGATTCAAGCGACTGRAAGGAAAGATGAAATATCTCATGACAAATATGCAACACAKGCAACTTTTTGTCAACTCAATATTACCACACTTGAAATATCCACTGCGACAACAAAAGTTTCAAACACAGGAAGAGGCTCTGCAGGAAGCCCGACAACTAGAAGAAAACCAATRTCATAAGATAGATCTAGCTATCAGGGAGCTGAAGGAAGATATGAATAACCTAACGTTCCAGCTAAACCAGAACAAAAGTAAGGAAAAAAGAGAATTCGTTTGGTGTACCACATGTAGGACATAAGGAAACCATAAGAATGAATGTCCAACATCCGTGTAGTACATGGCCGTAGGAATGCCATATCGGTTACTAACAAGAGAACTATGGTGTGAACTCTGTAAGAAACAGGGCCATGATTCATATCACTTCCCAATGATGCAGAAATACCAGATAGTCCCAAATAGTTCGTATTGCAACTTTTGCAAGTCAGTAGGCCATGATGACAAAAGACTGTAGAACCATGGAGTTGATGAGAGAGAGGATATCAGATGCATACAGGGTGCAAGATGAAATTATGAAAGGGAAATATGCACCTCAATTTAATCAGGCACCACTTCAGTATAATATTGTGTCGCGGCATTATAACAATGTGCAACCGCAGTATAAGATTGTGTAGCCGCAGTATAACCAAGTGCAGTATAATCATGTACCGCAATACAATACACCTCGTGGAGATCGTGCTAGGTACAGAGGAGGGGGACGAGGCAGAGGAGGATTTGGACATGGAAGAGGTCCAGTAGTGTGCCATAACTGCCAACATGTAGAGCACTATGCAAGATAATTTCCACTACCACCTATGACATGCATGTATTTTCGCACAGCAGATCACGATACAGAGGATTGCACAACACTGTTGGGGAAGATATAGGAAAAAAAAAATCAGAATAATCAGAACATACAGTGGATCTCTATAGAATCTAGAGAATATGGAAAGAACATCAACATAGTGATGCATGGAGGTGATAAAATAGGGGATTATGCGGCTAAACAGGAACCAGTACAACACCAATTGATTAAGAAGAATATCGATACACCCAAGCGATTCGATGCGAGAAAGGAAAAGGAGACCTTTAAGGAGGCCAGACAAGAATTTCTCAGCAGAATGTTGCGTCTACATCTACCGCGCAACATACCCAAGACGTCCCAATGTATGAAATGTCGTCAGCATTGGACCATACCAGTGAATTCTATTGGTGCAAGTTTAATCAGACCTGGGTCCTTCTCAGGTTACAAACAAAAGGTACCGTGTAGTCTAGAGTGCTAGCATTTTCATCTCCTCCGAAGAGAAGAAGTCTCACCTGAAGCACTGCTGAGACATATAGATAGGGAGGGGTAGGGAAAAGAATTAAGAGGATCCATAGAGCCTTCAGGATTCATCCCTGATCTTGCACAAGAGACATAAATAGATCTAAAACATATATGTGCAAGAATCGAACCTACTTACATTAAGAACAAGCATCTAAACACAAAACCATCATATTTGAAAATTTAGGTTCTTCTTCATATTATCTTCAGAATCTTTCTTTGATTACAGACTGAGAATTACACAGTAGTGTCTTGTACAAACTGTTGGCTCTGGACTCGTGTCGTAGAGATCCAATTCTCAAATTGATAGATCAAATTCATTACAGAGTCAAGACTCGACTTAACTCAACTCCCCACAATCAACTCAAAACCAAATCGTAATCAACTGACCAATAACAACAACAATGTCAACAACAATGGAAAAAACAACGTTAACAACAAACATGGAAACAACATCCACAACATCAATGAAAACAACCCTTTTACACTTATGTTCAACCCAGTATATCGTTGGGTTGTGTCTTATATTTCGGATTGTGTGCTTCCTTGTTCTGTTGCAACTGTTTGTTTCTTAGCTGGCGTTGCACTGACTTTCACAACTGTTTTTTGTTTCTCTTTCTCGTTCTGTTGTCCAGCCTTTTTTGAGGCCTGTGCAACCCATTCTCAGTCAAAACTTGCACAATTCCTTATCCAAAATTGAAGGGCCCAACAAGATCCAACCATAATCCTTGACTTTCCCTCTAGTCAAGCTCTTGGTTCTTTCGCATATTCCAGGAGCATCTGTTGTTTTCCCTTATCCTCCTTTTCTTCTTCCTTGGGCTCTTATGTTTGTGACTTCTCTTCTTTTACCTCTTCAAATGAAGGGCCCAACTCTGGTACCAACTCTAAGTCTTGTTGTTTCACTCCTTGAAAGTTTCCCACTTTGTCATGCCATTTCCTAGAGAGGAGTGATGCCTCTGCAACAAACTGTTGGGTTGTCTCCTTGCTATCTACCTTTGGATTGGATGCAACCAACAAGTTCCACTCAGAATTTGCTTTTGCTTCAACTTGATTCATTTTCATGTACACATCTTGAATGACAGGTCGGAAATCACACAACTCTTTCCTTGCTATGGACTGTGCCTCAAAGAGGGCATTCAACTCGTTGTCCGCTTGTTGAATTTGGTCAAACTTCTGTTGTTTCTCCATAGGATCCATTATGGTTGAAACCTCTTCATTCAACACCTGGATCTTTGTGTGCACCTCCTCCAATACTTGGTTGCGTCAAGCGATGATTCCCATCCAGTCGTTGATTTCCCTAAAAATCTTTTTGCATTTCGTTGTGTGCTTGTGTAGTGCTGCTTGGGCATTGTTGCCTTGTAGTACTATCTCCTACATATGCTCTTGCAGCTTCTGAGGTTGTTGCTCTGCTTCTCGCTGGGCCTATTGTAACTGTGCTTTCATCCGCTCAGATTGGGTAGCGAGTTGTGTCCATGCTCCTTGTAGCAACTCAATCTAGTGTTCTGACTCGCCTACATCACTGACTTCAGGTAGTTCGAGAGAAACCTTCTGAATCTCCGGCCAAGCTTTGGAAAGTCTTTGCTGCACTCTTTCCAGTTTGTGTTGAACTTGGATTTTCTCATGTGCTTCCTGCATCCTTCATGTTTGTGTGACAAAATCTTCCTTCCTTGCAACCTCGGCAGATCTCTCAACCTCCTGGAGCCTTTACTCTAATTTATCAGTTGATGCTCTGATCAGTCCAAATAATTTCATCGCTAGCCACTGTATGAGGTCAGCAGATGAAGGAGTTGTGTCTATGGGTTCTCGCATCTACATTGGAAGTCCACTGGCCGTTGAATGCTCTGAGAAGGTCTCTACCTCCTCCTCTATTGGCGGTACTAGTGTGATCCTTGACCTTAGCGCTACGGGCAAAAGAGTCAGAACCTCTATTCTGGCTATGAAAAGTTGCATCAGTTCTACGCATTGCTGACAGTCCTGGAGAACCTGCTTCATTTTTTTTACGCGCGGATGTCATGCTCTCCCCAGGTGTTGATGTTGGTTCCCTCTAAGGCTCTACTGAATTTAGAAAGGGCTATGTTCTTTTAGAAACAATGTGTTCTCAGGTGAGTTCTCAGGGCCTTATACTTGGATTAACGGGCAAGTTTATCGATAACTATTGTTCATCATTATGGTATGGACACAACTAGATCTGAGTTGTCCGATGGGACAGTTTAACAGGGTAAATCCTATTGGGAGATTCTGGCATTTACTTATTTGCGTGAGTGGGATAGGGATGTGGCCGATTTCAGACCTTTCCATTTGATGGGTGGTGTTATCACCAATTCTTGCAAGGGGGTGTTTCTCTTTAGTTTCGGGCCCTTGGTGTAAAATGCAAAGAAATGGGGTTTAAAAACCCATCAAATGAGTTTTATTCCAAGGTCGCATCCATGAGCGCCAAGCGTAGCACACAGAAGTCCATTTCGGTCTTAAAATCAAGCAAGCAGACATTTTTGTTTTCAATGGCGCAGATTTTTTTCATTGGGGCAAGATCGACATTCATCGGGTGTTTGGGGCCATGAAGTTGCCCAGGGTTTAACACAGAGCAGAAGCTGGATATCAAGTGCCCATATTCCACGAAGAATTTGGATTGTTGATCAACTAAAGATCTCATCCATCCAATCCTGGACGACACATGGGCGCATGTGATTTAAAAGATGCGTGGATCTAGGCGGTCGAGATTTGCACACTTAGATCTGCAGCCAAGGATTGATTTAATACCCCCCCAGTCGTTCTGCCTTTAATGGGGGGGGGGTCTAGAATGGTACTGCATAGGTTTCAATGGTCAAGATTGAAGTGCCTAGATCCGTGATGCACATTCAATTCTAGACTGTTAGAATATAGAAGATTTTGCTCGTTTTTCCATTGACGATACCCTCGTCACCCAACCATAGGCCAAAGCCACCCTTTGAGCACTTTGACCTTGACAGAGAAGAGAATCCTTGTAGCAATCCAATAGCCAAGAGAGGCTAATGAACCAAGCAAGAATAGAAACCAAGTTGATCAGATATTCCCTCCCAGACGCTGGCGCACACTTTCAGAGAGACTTGCGCACAAACTGCCACTGCACCTGCGCAGATCCAACTCTCTCTGCAACTGCTGAGATGTGTATAATGAGAACTAGCACCCTGTATTTATAGTAGTCTAGGCAAGTTTACTGGTGCCGACTTCTCCTTCTGGGTACTAATAAATTCAATTTAAATATATTTCTGCAGCACAAACTTTCCCAGAGACTTACGCACAAACTGCCACTGCACCTGCACAGATCCAGCTCTCTTTGCAATTGCTGAGATGTGTATAATGAGAACTGGCACCCTGTATTTATAGTAGTCTGGGAAGGTTTACTGGGGCCGAATTCTCCTTCTGGGTACTAATAAATTCAATTTAAATTCACTTCTTTTCTTCCTTCCAAAGTATTCTAATCTCGGCATAGGTCACAATAGAGGTTCATACCTCCCGAAGCTACCATAATATTAACACTCCCTCCTAGCTATGGAGGTATGGTCTTGAGCACAACATACCATTCAAATGGTAGCAACATGAGCACCATCATTATTATCCAACTGGATAATTTCCTATGACAACTGGTACAATACCAATTGATAGAACACACCTGTGTTTATTCAAGGTAGTACGCAACTACTCAAACCATGACACATAGTCACAAACAGTGGAACAAATCCACCACAGTAGTATATCTCTATTGTTTTGAGATAGGTAGTCTCCATAACAATCATCTGATTCCAACCTGCACAGAAAAATATTGTTAAAATAAACTAAATCATCTGGGCCAATGTTTCACTCATGTCTGTGAGATATGAAAGAATATCTTCCCTCATTATAGAACATAAACAATGGGCTATCTTCCCTATTCTTCTCAAACAAGGAAGAATGATTGTTTCTGATTTCTGAGCCTGGACCATTCCTCACCCTGGTCCATTCTTCCTACACTAATCAAAGTGCACCCTGGAGAGAATGTATAAACCCTAAGGAATGTTTGAGTCTGTACCATTCCCCACCCTGGGCCATTCCTCCTACACTAATCAAAGTGCACCCTGAAGAGAATGTATAAACCCTAAGGAATGTCTGTGTTTGGACCATTCCCCGCCCT
>ML800045.1:370291-395983 GCA_009831015.1 Picea engelmannii
TTGCATAGCATAACAAGTTAGCCTTCTATTTTCAGATCACTTGTGAAAATTCTAAGTTTATAGAGCAGATGTTGTCTACAGTAGATAGCTCTCCTAGATATGGGGTTGAAGCAAATGTTCCTAGCATCCCTGCTTATGATTTCAAAGTCCTTCCAATTTTTAAAGAAGAGACGGTTGTGGAAGAGGATTCTTCTCTTTTCCTTCAAGAGGTTTCCCATGATATATTTTTACCTAGGATTAAAGAGAAAAATCATATGTATGAACAACCAGATGCAGCAGTTACCACTGTGCCTGAAATGGATATTTTTAACAGTTATATTCTCGATGGGATCACTGTTCTAGAGGTTGATCATAGATATGAAGGGAAACCCCTTTTTGATGAATATTTTAGTGATTATGAGCAGCAAGCTTATCCTACATTTGATCACTATGAAGACACTGACTGACATGACAACAAGGAGAGATTTCCCATGGTCCCTATCGATGATGATTATGATTTTGACCCTTGGGAGAGCCAAGAAGAGAAAGAACCAGGAGAGCAGCAACATAACGGGCAATTTATCTCCTGTCTAGAGTCTTCTAGTGAGTAGCCACCGCCTGAGATCAGTCAGCCTGTATCGACTATTCCCCCTCCTGTGCCTGCCAGAGACATTCAGCCATATGTGAACAACGATGTAGCAGAGGAGGCTGACTGTCACCAATTTTATGGAGTTTTCCACTAGTCCTATGAGCCTGTGAAGGAATACATGGATTTGTATTTCCTTCACAACTTGGAGCTGCCCTATTTCGTCTCAACTTCATCCTGTGAGGAGAAGTTGAAGAGTATAGTCGTTCTACTATCATGGTTACACCATCTATTGGTGATCATTGACATAATGAAGGAGCTTCCATTCAGGAAGTTACTTGATTGGATCTGGTGGAAATTTGCTTTCACCTAGCCCCATGTAAAGGATTTTATTAGTTTAGGACTGTACATAAATAATCTCCTTGGAGCATGTGTGTTTAGTTTGTTTTATTTCACTTATCGGCATGTATTTTCAGCAGGGTGTTTTAAGCTCAACTCCATAACCCAACAACAAGGAATTGGAACTACAAAAGGAGTTATTAGAGCATCGCAGGGACGACTCTATCCCCCATGGAACCTAATGTTATCACCAATTCTTGCAAGGGGGGTTTTTCTCTTCAGTTTCGGGCCCTTGGTGTAAAATGCGAATAAATGGGGTTTAAAAACCCATCAAATGCGTTTTATTCCAAGGTCACAGCCATGAGCACCAAGCATAGCATGCAGACGTCCATTTTGGTCTTAAAATCAAGCAGGCGAGCATTTGTGTTTTCAATGGCGAGGATTTTTTTCATCGGGGCAAGATCAACGTTCATTGGGTGTTTGGGGCCATGAAGTTGCCCAGGGTTTAACACAGAGCAGAGGTCGGATACCAAGCGCCAATATTCCAAGAAGAATCTGGACCATTGATCAACTGAAGATCTTAGTTGTCCAATCCTGTATGACACACGGGCGCATGTGATTTAAAAGATGCATGGATTTAGAAGGCCAAGATTTGTGCACTCAGATCTGTGGCCAAGGATTGATTCTCGACCCCCCCCATCGTTCTATCTTTAATGGGGGGGGAGGGGGTCTGGAATGGTACCGTGCAGGCTTCAATGGTAAGGATTGAAGCACCTAGATCTGCAATGCACATTCAATTTTGGACCCCCCTTGCCATCCTGCCTTTAATGAGGGGGGGGGGGTCTGGAATGATGTGGTTTTGAAAGTGGGCCCCTCTCCTTTCGTGTCACCCTTCCATGTTGTCTAACCCTCTCCCACCTTAAGCCTCTTACTTCTTCCCCCTCCGCTTACTGCCTTTGTCTCCCAGTGACAAGTGTCCCTCACTCTTCCTCTTTCATTTTCCTGTCACTTCTCCAGCTCCCCTCATACCTTTCACTGCCGCACACCTGTCCCCCCCATGCTCCCAGGTGTCTTGTCCTCTTTCCTTTCATCCCTCTTGCCTCCCAACACTTGTCTCCCTTCATACACCTCATCCTTCCTCATGTCTTCCACCTTTGACCTGTCCTAGTCCAGTGCGCACACCGTTTGCCACCCATACTAGCCATGTCATCCTCCACTCACCACTAGGCCATAGCCCCTTATCACTCCCACCTTCACCTCCTTCTGATAAGTGTCTTCCACCAAGCCTCTCTCTCATTTCCCCTGTCACCTCCTACCAGGTGTTCCTCCTTGCATTCTTCCCTTAGTTTCCTCTTCCCCCCCATGTCATATTCCTTTTCCCTTTTTGCCCCTCTCATCCTCTGACTCGTCCTCCTCTTCGTCTAGACCCATCGCCTTGGGGCTTTACTTGTCACTTTCCCATGGCACTTCGCCTCACCAGATCCTTTTCCATGTTCACCATCTGGGTCCCCTTGTAACAACAGTCAAAGAGAGACCACCACGTCCTACAAGAGAAGAGTTGACTCGGGCCTTACCTGATCCCGAGAAAGCAATTATTGAGGTAGTTGACGATGGTTGAACGTCGTATCCTTCCATAAATAGAAAGCTAGGAAAAGACAAGTGCAGAATCAGACTGTCAGTCCTTTCTGATAGATATCACGTCTGACATGAGACTGCATGGGTAGTCTGACCAACGACTGCATGGGCAGTCTGACAAGCAAAGGCTCAACGTAAACTATTGCATCTGGCAGAGAGTCTGCATGCACAGTCTGACCAAAGTGACCTGAATGTCGTGCCATGGAAACCCGAGCAAGTTCCGGCTACGAAGTTTTGGGTATATGTAGGCATTTTTTCCATTTTGTAAGGGATCGATGGTTGAGCTATGCTCCCGAATTGTAAAGATTAATGAAGCATTGGTTTTCCCTGGTTATGTATGTGCATGTGAAACTTCTTGTTTAATGAAAGTCAACTTCTTTTCGCCTCTTTGTAATTTGTTGCGTTAGAACACTCAGAATTGGAGGATCTAGTCGAGGATCATGATGATGCTATGATGGCCTGATTGTAGTGGTATCATGATCAGTTCTAATCAGTTTCTTGTGTCTTTTCTCCCTCTTACCCTGAGTAGTTCATTGGAAGATCCAATCGAGTGGTTACATTAGCAACCGTGATGCAAGGTTCGATCCTGGTGTTGTTGTAACTATGTGATCTAGGCATATCTCAGCGTCTCGTTCTTTCTTCTCCAGGTTGTTGGAAGCTTGATGCCTACATAAGGAGTTTGCAGTCTCTCTCACCAAGTCTTCCTCCTATTCATTTTAAACTCAACTTACTGATTGAATTTAGATTAAGACCTCACTTGTTCATGCATATCCTAGTCCAGGGTTATGAGTTAAAGCGATATTCTTCTGGGTCTGCATCCATTCGATCACCCTTTTACGAAAAAACGTGACATAAAATTGATGGGTATCAGGCTTACTCTTGCTGCAATCCAAGAGTGACTTCTAGTGCTAACAGGTGGGTATCCCAATGCGAACTTCGATGGCATCTTTGCATCACACAACTTTATGGCTTAACTGACCTCAGACGTGGTACCAAATGACAATAAAGGCTATGACTAGAATGGGTTCGTGTGGCACATGGGCTTAGATCGTATTCAGATTCATCCTCCCTCCGACCACAAAGGTTGTCCCCGTCATATTAATGACTATCATTAATGGATTCTCTTATGCTGCAGATCCTGCACTGCTGAGTCATTAGTTATGTATCAAACAACACTTAAACATAAAATGAACTATGTGTCATGGGACAACACTACGCACATCAACTTTATTAACTGAATTTACAAAAATTTCAGAAAACTCAAATCTAACTAATGTACAAGATCCTTTGGACTAGAGCGACAATCCCTCTTTCTTAGTTTTGAGACAGGTAGGGCTTCAAGCGAGTGCCATTCACCCATCTTGGTTGTAGCACACCATCTAGTTGCACGAGTCTAACTACTCCTGAGGGTTGGATCTTCGCAATCATGAATGGTCCCAACCAGTGCATGTGCAGCTTGCCAGGATGCTTCTGGTACTGACTATCGTAGAGTAGCACCCTGTCTCCTTACGTAAATACCTTAGTCTTAATGTGCCTGTCGTGCCAAGATTTTTGTCTTTACTTTTCAACCGACTGATGGAAATCTGCTAGAAATTTGGTCTCCTCGAGTTATTGTAACTCCATAAGTCTCTGCACAATGGATTCCTCTTCTGACATACCTATGACTTGTGCAATATACAAACTTGGAGTGATGAATTCTACAGGCACCACTGCCTCTCTCCCATAAACTAGCTAGAACAATGTGTACCTGTGGAGTTTCTTTGTGGTTGTCATGTAAGCCCATAGTATAGCTGGATTTATGTCATCCCAGTCCTCCCGTTTTGCGCAACAGACCTTTGTCAACCCCCTTTCTAGAATCTTGTTGAAGGCTTCGACTGTTCCATTGGCCTATGGGTGGTAGGGACTGCTCTTGTGATGTTGAATCAGGAATTCTGTTGTAAGTGTTGCTATAGTGTTGTTAATGAAATGACCTCCCTATTCATTGGTTAGGCTCCTAGGACATCCAAACCGAGTAATGATATTCTTGAAAATGAACCTAGCAACAATATCTATTGAATAATCCTGTACAGTTGCTGCTTCTACCCAACAGGTAAGGTATTCAGTTGCGGTAATGATGTACATAGCCTTTGAATTCTTGGCAATAGGGTTGATTGGTCCAATGAAGTCAACTGCCCATTTCTCAAATGCTTGTAGATCTCTAACTGGCTGTAGTGGTAATTCATCTCGACGTGATGACTTACCCACTCGTTGACAAACATCACATGATATAGCATATAATTTTGCATCCTTGAAGAGTGTTTTCCACCAAATTCCTACCTGGAGAACTTTCTGTGCAGTGGCCTTTCCTCCTACGTCGCCTCCTGCAACTCCACTATGAAATTCCCAGAGTATATCATGTCTTTCATGATTCAAGACACATCATCTGAGGATGTTGTCTATTCCTAGTTTATACAACTATTTGATGATCAACTGTTAATCTGCTACTCTAACAACCATGTGGCGTTTTTGGGTTGCGGAATATGTTTCTGGACAAGCCCCTATACTTAGGAAGACTGCTATGTCCTCCAGGTACTCCGGTATGGCCTCAATCCTGAACAAATCTGCATCTAGGATTTGATCATATACTGCTCCACCACTTTCCCCTGACTCTAACCTGGACAGGTGATCAAATACAACGTTGCATGTTCCCGGCTTGATGATAACTTCAAAGGAAAATTCCTGAAATAACAACAACCATCTACAAATTCTTCCTTCTAACACTAGTTTGTTAACTAGATACTTTAATGCAAAGTGATTCGTAAAGAACTTGAAATGAGAACCTAACAAATAATGTCTAAATTTCTATAAAGCACAAATCATGGCTAAGCCCTCCCTTTTTGTCATTGTGTAGTTGTGCTCTGCTTGTGACAACTTCTGACTCACAAGATATATAGGGTGATCCATAGCTCCATCTCCAGGTTGCATTAAGATGGCTCTTAAGGCAATTCCTGAAGCATCTACATGGACGTGAAATTCATTCTCCCAGTTTGGGAATATCAGAATCGGTGTTGTGATGAGTTTATCCTTGAGTGTCTCAAATGCTTTATCACATTTTGGAGTCCATTGAAATGGTTTAGCCTTTTTCAATAGGTTTTTCCAATGGTGCAGTAATGTTGGCATGTCTTCTGATGAACCTGTGATAGTAACCTATGTGTCCCAGTGTGGAGTGAAATTTTTTATCACTCATAGGTGGTGGCATATTCACAATGAATGCAACTTTGGCTAGGTCTACCAATACTCCTTCTCGACAGACTATGTGGCCCAAAAAATTCCCATGTGGTACATAGAAGATACACTTTATGAGATTCAATGATATTTGCAACTCTCTGCATCTGTCGAACATTAGCCACAACAATGCTACATGTTTCTTGAGTAGGCTATATATTGTCCAATCATCCATATAGAATTCTAATTTTTTTTTAATGAAATCTCTAAAAGATGCTATCACAATTATGGAAAAAACTGTAGGGGTGTTCTTTAAGCCAAATGGCATCACATTGTATGCAAAGGATCCCCATTCTGTTATGAAAGTGGTTTTCTTTTTTTCCTCTTCAGTGATCCTGACTTGGTGGTATCTTGAAAATCCATCTGTGAATGTGTATGCTTCCTTCCCCGCAACATGTTCTAGCACCTCATTTGCAAAGGGTGTTGGGAAAGGGTCATGCACACAAGAAGAGTTGAGACTTCTATAGTCTACACATATTCTAATATCCTCTATGTCTTTCTTGCAATGAATAACTATCGGGCTAACCCACTCTGCTTCTTCTACTGCAAAAATGAGACCTACTTCCAACATATTGTCTATCTCCTTCTTAACCTTCTCTTTTACTCTAGGGTTAATACAATATGGTCTATATATGACAGGCTTGGATCCTGGTTTCAATTCAATCTTCATTTCTCCCATAAATCCTTTGATTCCCTTTAACTCTGAAAAAGTCTTTGGGAACAAATCCTCATATTCCCGCAACAAACTTTGTATTTCTTGACAGGTTTTCTCATCCCAGTAGTATCCCACCATAACTATATTGGGTTGCTCTGTGGTCCCTATATTGATTTTGCATAATTTTAATGGATGATTGTAGGAACTATCAGTCTGACTCGGTATGGTGTTTTGAATTTCTCTGCTCCCCTCTATCTCATTGATGGCTAGGTTCCTCAATTCCCCTAAGTCATCTAGGCTTTCTAAATATCTTCTAATATGATAGCATTCTATAGGTTTCTCAGTTGAAGGCAGGTGGAGATTAGTCTAAAGTTCTTGGTTATGTTTGGCACATGCCACTAATTTTGATTTATGATTACCATTATCTGTAAAAAGAAATTCTTTAATCTTTTGCATGACTACTTCAAGCTCAGGGTACTTACTTGTAAATCAGAAGTCCTTGCAAAAATGACCTTCCAATTTTTGTCAGTCCTTGGTCTGTCTTCTAGTTTCCTCATGTATAAACCAAGAATTCAAGATTGGACCTAGGGAGTGGATAAATACCTGAACCCATAAGTGAGAGGGTATTCCCGTAGCTTGCCACTGTGTCACACGCCGTTCAATATTTATTCTAGGATCTGATTCTCTGTTGAACAATTGCGCGACTTGGAGATCTATCTACATATCTGATTCCAACTGCTCCTTATTCTAGAACCTGTACTTGATAGCTTTCTTCACCTTGTCCCAATTTCTGAGTACGGATTTATGATTAGCCCACCATATGGTAGGGGTGTTCTGAAAAGATACATCTAGTACCGAGATTCTTTGATCTTCTACTACATTTTCTTCCATGTTGTACATAAAACTCTCTAGATCTGAGGTGCCATCGTATACTAGGTGTTCTCTAACTTCGGTCCCAACCCATCTGGTCGCTCTGACAGTTGCACATCTTATTGATAATAATTCATGTGAACCTTGTTGCCAATTTTCAAAATCCAATTATGAGTCTTCATCTACTGACTGTATGCTTCTCCAACTTATTGATCCATCAACAGTAGGATTTATATAATCGTTTCTTGTTCTTGTTGTTATGGTGTACAAATGGTCCAAGTCTTCTCCCTCCATATTATTTTTTGTTGGTTCTGTATACCTAGTTCCTACATATGGATCCAAAGGTTGAACTACCTTGATTCCCTCAGCCTCAAAGGTCATGGTTTCTTTCTTTAAATCGATTGCTGCATAATTTTCATAGGCCCAATCAATGCCAAGTAGTGCAGGGTAGGGGTCCTTATCTCCCATGATCTCAATGACTTCAAAGTTGGCCACTGTCTTTACTCCTGCAACATCTATTTCCACATTCTCTAGTCTTCCTATGGGGAAGATACAATATTGGTTTTCCATTCTTAACTGAATTAGGGAATATGTCAGCCTAGGTTTTCCTAAGGCTTCCCAGGTCTTCTTAGGTAGAATTCTCACATTGGATCCCAAATCCAGCATGATGTCCTTAATCTCAAATTCATCTAACTAGGATACTAGTCTAAATTCTTTTCCAGTTCGTACTTTTCTTTGCTACACTCTCTGAGTACTCTTCTCAGGAAGATTATCCCTTATTCTTGCCTCTCGGGGTTATTTGTTCCCTAAAACTAGGTATAGTTCATTGCACAACTTTTATATTAGTTGATCATTCCTCAGAATGTCAGAGAATAATTGAAACCAAAGGTCAACTACATTTTGAGGTTGCTCAGGTTTTCTCAGCATGGCTACAGGGTTTATGGGTGTAGGGGGTGAAGCATGAACTTGCGCCATCTTAGGATAAAAAATAAGTTGTGGGGGTTTCTCTTGCATCTACGGGATAGGAATATTCAGAAATATTTCTATGGCATCTTTAAAGAATAGCTTTTGTTTTAGAGGGTCATACCTATCTTCTTTAGGTGCTTCTTTCTGGATATTAGGTAGAGTATCAGCATCAACTCCTGTCTTTGCTCCTCCTCGAGTAACAATATTAAGGTTGGGCAACTGTCCCTTAATAACCCTCTTGATTTTTGAACTGATGAGGTTAGTTCCTCTTTGTCGTACTTTATCCTCCCATTTTACAATTAATTCTAAGAAGTCTTCAATTGTGTGCCTGTTGGTTCTACAATGAGAGCACCATGGCCGCCTTGGATGAGGACAGTTTCTAGCCATGTGACCTTTCTCATCACATTTATAACATATTCTTGGCCCTCTTCCCCCAGTTCTTCCTCCTCGGAAGTCTCCTCCGGCTCCACCTCCTTGACCTCTTCCTGGTCCCTGAGGGTTTTCATTCACCTTGAATGTTATTTGGTCTAACCTGTCTGCAAGTGCATCCAATGCTCTACATTGATTGGTAGTATGCGTGGTAGACGTGAAGAACTCACAGTGTACTGTATTTGGTATGATCAAATATTTTCTCATAATGGGGCACTGTCTTGGCCCATGCCCATGGATTCGACAAATTTCACAATACTCGGTTGTTGGTGTTGCTTGGCTTCCTGGAAAAGCTTGATAAGGGGTGGGGTTATGGAATTGTAAATTCGTCGACACTTGTGCAACTCCTCCCATGGGTCTTGGTGGGGGTACCATCGGATTCTGAGGAGGTCCCATCGGATTGTAGTTAATGATCTATCGATGCGTGTCTCCCACGAATCGACGACTATAGATCACTTCAGGGCTTCACGCTTTGGAAGTTTTAAAGTACTCACCAACGCAAACCTCCCGAGTGAAATCCTCCTGGAGTCTCAGATCTCCGGACACACATCCCCTACTATCAATGGTCAGGATGAACTACGACACTTCGGCCTTCAGGATTTCTCACCTCTTGCCACAAGCTTTCCTATAGAGTTACTTTTCTCCGAAGTGGTAGATATTTTGACACCTGTCCTCAGATATCAACAACTCAGGTGAACTCCGGCCTCTGAGCCTTCAGAAGGTTGACTCACTCATAGACTGAAATCTCTCAGAGTTGGTAAGGGTCGGGCTGACTACCTCATAGATCTGATGGTTGGGATGGCTTCTGGGCATCCTCAGATCTAAGGCCCAGATTAAGTTAGGGACTTAGGGACTTCGGGGATTTTACCTCCCTTACGACGAACTTTCTCAACTCGTCGAACTTGCGAAGTCTGAAGGACTCAAGGGGTTAACTCCGGCGCGCCTTCTCGTATCCAACGGTCACAACAAACCTTGGCTCTTCTCGAACAGATCTCATTTGTTCTTCTTCCAAACAAAGGAACCTTTCCTTTTGATATTGCAATCTCACTATTCTTCCTGAGATTTATTATCTATGAAAAGCTTAAGATATTTGCGCTCTTTCTCTTGAACTTAACACTTGGAAGAATTCTTCTGTGCACCCCTTACGTTCATTCCTCAACTCTAGAACTTAAGTAGTTCTCGGTTTATGCCTGCCTTGCAGAGAGCCTGTGCATACGTGCACTATCTCTCTTGAGATTTAACAGACTCCTTCCTCCAAGGGACTCAAAATGACTAGGAGTGTCGACATACATGCGTGAAACTATGCTCAAGGTCGACGAACTCACACTTTGTGGCTCTATCTTAAGCCACCACAGGGCGCAAGCATTTATGAGTACAAATAATTTCAAATCCATATAATTTCTTACTTCCCTAATTACACAATCAGGAAGACACAAAAAGGGATACAGTATAAATCATTAAGAAAACATATCAATCCCTGCAACATTCATAGGATATCCAACTTTAATTCATAGTACCACTTAAATACACAAGATATGTGATTACTTATCTATTGCAGGTGTTATCCAACTAAATTATTGTGGGTGTTCATCCTTCCACCCAACCATAGGCTCAGACGAATTCATTCTTAGCACTCTGGCCACCCCTGTGCCAAGCCATGATATCACTAGGGAACTCTCGCAGTTTCTCAAGGATTCTTTCTTTGTTTCACCTTCTTCTCGAGTTCTGTTCTCTGCAAACTTTCAGAGATTTCTTTCTCTGTCATGGCCTTGGCGAGGTTTATCAGATGCTCACTCAACATCAAGCTCACGACCTTTTGTTCATCATCCACTAGAGATCTCCACATGTTCTCCTCTCTGTCTCTATCCCCCCTATTTCCTTGTCTATATTTTTTGTATATATTTTCCTAGGATGGTTCTCGACCCATCCTGTTCCTTCTGTCAGAAGGGAACTTGGGTCAACTTCGTCTGCCATACCCAGTGGTACTTCGGGATGACATTCGTTAGTTATACCATGCTTCCATTCATGGGAGTGGTTGATAATTCAACCATTGGTCCTTTCTTCATCAACTGATTTCTCTCCTTGGGATCTGAAGGAGGTTTATTATCCTCATCAAAGGGAAATTTGGGGTTATTTGATATAATGAACCCTCTCTTATAGTTTTCACATTCTTTCCTCTAGTGATATCATGACCGGTACTTTCAAGGATTCACCCCCACGGTCAGTTATTGGAAACACAAACAATAATACATTTACATTGTTCCCATGCCACATCATGGTAACCCTAATTAATTATTAATTACAAGTTGGGGGAAATAGGGGTGTTACAATCCCCTCCCCCTTAAAAAGGAAACACCGTCCTCAGTGTTCTTTCTCAGTAACACCTGTCATGCTTTTCTCATTCAGCCACTTTAGAAGTCTTGACCTTATTTCTCGATCAGTTCCTTTTTCAAACCCTTAATCTTCATCACCTACTTTCAATAATTCTTGGAAAACAAGCACATTACTCATAGTCTCATACGAAAACATTTTACTATTGCATAAAATTTCTAGGACAATTTCATAATCTAGCACAATAATTATCTGTGCAGTTTGTGGATTTGTATCCACAAGTTTGTCTTATTATTCAGGATCATTGTTTTTCCTTGAAATACCCATTGGGTGCATGATCCCCATCAATAGTTTACAAGAACTATCAAGGTTTCATCTTCCTTCTAGTCACTCACACTCCAGGCCCAGGCTTAGGCATCCCCTTCTCTGCTATACAGTCCCTCAGGTAATACATATTGCCTGCCAAGGTTTTCTTGCACAGGAAGAACTACCCATCGTGTGCATCATCCCAATAAATAGTTTACAATAACTATTAAGGTCTCCTCTTCCTTTCAGTCACTCACCCTCCAGGCCCAGGCTCAGGCATCCCCTTCTCTGCTATACAATCCCTCGGGTGATCCATCTTGCCTTGCCAAGGTTTTCTCGCACAAAAATAATTCCAAAGACTCTATCAAGTCTTACAATCGAGGCGTCCCTCATACTTTCTCTGCCGAGGCATCCCTCCGGCTTGTGTTACCTCAACACAATATATTCTAGGCGATCATGGCTTAGCACAGGGTTTTCATGGCTCAGCAGTAGCCATTTTTCATGCTTTTACAGCCATGGATGATTTTAGGGGCTAAATTTTTCTCATGGGCTAATTTTCCATGGTTTTTCCAAAAACGAGATTCACTATTTTAAAAATTATTCACCCAAATTCTATAGGATAAAATGATTTTACCTTAAAAATCGCCAAAATTTTATAAAAACTATATAAAATCCTTATAAATTTGAATATTTTTACAAAAATATCACTAAACATTTATAGTTGGCATATGAAGGATTAGTAATATTCGCCAAGGTTTCTACATTTTAAAACAAATTTCCATCCTTAAAATCATCCCTGTTTAAAGCATGACAACCTTCCGGCTCAGCTAAAGTTAGGGACGAAGGTTACTCTCCTTCTCCTAGCACAGAAATAGTTAGGGAAGAAGGTTACTCTCCTTCTTTCGACTCAATCATAGATAGGGACGAAGGTTACTCTCCTTCTCCCAAGTCAATCTCTATTTCATGCGATCGGATTATACCCTTTCTCACAGTTCTCCCTTGAACCCAAGAGCTCAGTTTCTTGTCTCTACACTCTTCGCAGATCTTTCCCTTTCACTTGTATCACAGGTATACAAAAATTCATGAGACATCATAAATTTTAAATTCAAAAAATTTCTTGTAAATTTGTCATCCATAGATTTCCAAATTCCACATTTTGTTCTCATATTTGTTTTGCACAGGAACCAGATTCGTAATTATGGGACTTTCCTTCCCATAGCGGTTTGGCTCAGCATGCAATTGATATTCCTTATGGATTACAACACTGCCATATTCAAGAATCCTTTGCTTCCTGCACTTCAACTTCAATCAACCAAACAAATTGTTAGTTTCTCATGCTCATACATTTTTATTGCATCTTTATAATGTCATCACAAACAATTTCAGAATTGTGCATACTAACAATCAAATTCACTTTCTCAAAAAGGAAATACCATTCCTTGTAGTTTGGCTCAGTAGGCAATTGGTCTCCCTTATGGGCTTACAATACTTCCATATCTAAGACTCATTTCCTCCTGCAGTTTCAACATTCCTCAACCAAACAAATTGTTAGTTTCCATGCACATTATCTTTTCAAAATCAGGCATACTAACAATCCAAGTCATTTTCATTTATTCAAGGATACCAAGAAGAAAGGATACATCATCCCTTACCTATGCATCATGTCATCCTACCAAATTTTTCAAAATGTAATTCAGATATCAATTGCTTTGAATGAATGCACCAACATTCGTGGCCACATTCATACCCAATGCACTCTTGCATTGATTTTAAGTTTCCCATACTTTACGACAAGCAATTTTCCATGGTGTGTTGGAGTTTAGCCAGGATTTTCACCATATGGTTTATTTATTCTCATTCATTGTTGCAACAGGATGATCATGATCCCAAATCAGTACATATGACACTACAAGTTTCACATGAATTCCTTTAAGAATTCCTCCTCATTAATAACCACCCAACACTCATGGCCACCCAAATTTGGTTTTCTCTAACACCTATACAATGTAAGTAGAAATGTTGGAAGTTTCTCCTTCCTCAATGGGAAATCCATTGCCTATCCTTTATGTAAACGTGCATTTCCTCAATGAATTCCATGCAACGTGCTAACTATGAGCGCCTTTATTCCCATAGAACTAGTCCCCGCGACCACAGTCTAACGTAGAGTGCTAAACTCTACCTTCCTTGACTAGCCCGAATGAACTTCATTTTCTCTCCATGTGATCGAGAGCTGTGACCTTAGCTCTATTTTTTTCAGGCGCTATCCTTTCAGCTCCCATGTCTGAGTGTTATGATCTTGTCTAAACCCCTTGTTTGCAATTTGACGGTGAAGATCCATCTTTCCCCGGATCCAATGACACCAAGGCATTGTGGAGCCTCAACTAGCTCACAGTTTAATTCTCCTTCCGACCTCCACAACTAATATGGGTCGTCTAATCTACGATCGAATCCCAAACTCAAAACAACGCTATATTGAATTTAGATTACGGGTACAGGTCTCGACATTAACCCGTGTGCATATGCAATCTCTGCAATGATCGCGGGTTGTCGATCATAGCCCTCGATCAATTTTAGCCACGCGATTTACAAATAATAATGCCAACATAGAAATGTTTGGCCGAGAATTTAGATTAAGAACTTTATTTGTAAAATCTAGCCACCGAACCCAATCACAATACGAGTTTACGGGGCATTAACTCATGGGTTCCTTACAGGTCCAACCACCGATAATTCATAGATCAATAGTTCACAGTGATTGTGGAATCACCAACGTGCTCGTTCTTTATCAGAGATTTGAATCTCTGAAATCTGAAAAGTGCTTTCTCAACTCTTTTAATCGTGGTCATTGACCATCCACCTCGACAATGTCAACGATGTAGGTTGATTGTAGGATGTGAACTAGTGCACCAGTTAATTCCGCCTTAACACCCTGCAATGAATACGGGTCATTCGATCTATGATCAGACCTCAAACTCAAAACAAAACTATATTGAAATTAAATTATGGGCACATGCTTCGTCGTTAACCCGCATGCCCATTCGATCTCCACAATGAATACGAGTCATCGATCTTATCGAATGATTGGAGTTTGATTCGTTAACTCTAGTGGGTCTTGAAGTCAATTTGATGAATGAGATTGGTTTCCTTCCGATGAACGGATCACTTTCATCTCCTCTGTCAAGCTCTCGATTAACCTAATTCGATCAGGGTTTTCTTCTTGAATCATACTTTACTTAGGTATCTGAGGCATACATTTGCCTTCCAAAATTTCGTGCATAACATTCAATTTCATGAAACATCTTCAAAATGTCCTAGCGTATCTTTATGCACTTCATCACATTACCCTCAAAGTTTTTCATGAATTTAATACAGACAGTTCTCAACTGTTTCTGCAGTAATACAATCATCATCACTATGGTGTCCAAACATTTACTTTTATTAGTAAATCAACTTTTTCATTCTAGAGGAAACATAACACATAGCAAGAAAGGAGTTAGGGGCTCTCCCCTTTTTCCCACTCCTTCCACACAGCCTGGGGATTTCAACCCAACTGAGTTATTTCTAAGGCCTTACTTCCTTTGCTTGGTGTGGCTTCAACCAAGCCTATTTGATCAAACATACTTATTTATCCCTTCTCTTTTCCCAGCTGTACTTTTTCTCACAACTACTCATCTAAGACMTACAACCTTGTAAGCCATTCATAGTTTTTAGGGTGGACAAGTGTTCTTCCTTTTTCCTCTTCTTGTCTTTTTGCAATTTATTTCAGGTTGGGATCTCCCTGCTCTTTTCCTTGAGCATCCTTGGTTAGGCCTCACTCTAACCTTTTTGGATACAACAACATGTTTTAATAACAAGCTTTTTGTTCATAGTGGGTCATGAACTTGTGCATCCTGCACATTATCATTTAGTTCTCAGAGTGGTTAACATTCATTTGTTAGTCTTCCACCTACACATTTTGTTTTAAAAATGTAATCCAAGATTCTTATATAGGAAGGCTTTGCAGCCCATTTCCCACCTTCAACAATCATTAGGGTTGTGACTTTGTTCTTCTGATAGAGCTCTTACACAATTTCTTCATAGGGAAATCCTTCAACACACAACTTCCTCATTGCATATCCATCACTATCTGTGATGGCCTCAACCTTGAATTAGCTTCAGCTCGTTACTAAGCATTCTTTAAGGAACATAAACATGCATTTCTGACATGCATCCCGATTATGTTTCCATACATATTCTAGTTTTTGTTAACTTACATCCATGATGTACTTAGCCATATTCATAATAATAAGCCTGTGTGTAGTTTCCATAGGTATATTTCATATCCTACATACATCTCTACTTTAAAATCAGTCAACTCATGATTGTTTGCAATCGTTCTCATGTGATCCTCAAAGGCATAATCATTTGCCTCTTATTATGACAACAGAGCATCCTTGCTCGTTTACTCTTTCATCTATTTGTACTGGCTTTTCCTGGGGAGATGGAGCACATTCCCCTTAAGCTATTATTCAAAATAGAACTTTCATGACTCTTCAAAATGGAGTCAACCATGCATCCATGGTATTCGTTCAATATTGGCAAGTGCTATGCTTGCCTCACATTTCACTCATCAGGGAAACGATATTGGGCCTTTAGTATACTTATACTCTTACATCATACATGTGAATCAATTGCACATTTAATATCATTTGTACCTAACTGGTATTAATATCAGGCTTCATATCAAGAAGCTTCTTAATGCATTAAATCCATGCACTCAAGCATACACACACAACTAAGTATTCATCGTACTATATTAGTTTTATCATTAGTGTTCTTTAGTTAGAGATTACATTCGCTTACATGACTAATCTCACAGTTATAACTCATACTGATGTTGCCTTCTCTTTATGGAAATAACCAACTAGGGTCACTTTCCCTTTTATACTATAACAGCTGGCAAGAAAACCTTCTTGCCTAAAATTCTATAGGAATTTACCCATCTCACCTTTCCTCTGGTCATGAGGAGTTATATACTCTGAGTTTAATATAAAGCAGTAATTATACTTCCAAGGATCCTACCTGATCCTATCATATTCCTTTAATCCCACAAATATTTTAACCATTATATAATTAGCCATCATCAGTGCCTGAGGTTCCAACTGTCCATGCTTAGAGGCAGTGTTACGAACACCAGGTCATCCATCCTTTAGGCTTCAGCTACCCTTGACAGAACCCTTCCACCTTTAGTTATCCACATTCAAATCTTATTATTAATGTTAATTAGCATATCCCTACTCTGGTAAGAGTAGGTATCACTTTGACCAACGGTTAAATAAATTCTTCTGCTAAAATTCAACAAGAATTCCCAAAATCACAAGTTCAATCTGTAGTTCTTCTCCTCAAGGAGTAAATGCAGATAACAATGCCTCTTTATGTGACTCGTGCATGAGCCCAGGTAGGCCAAGTGTTGTAACCATGCTCTGATACCAATTTGTAACACACCCACGATGGGGCATAAAAATTTCGTTCTCCTTGAGAGAACACTACCCTCATTAAGGGGCCTCTATTTCATTCTTCTCTTCCAGGGCTTTCCATCCACGACCTCCATGCTCCTAACTGAGCTCAGAACTAGAAAATATCCTCTTCTAAGTACTTTGAGTTCTTCCATTCCCCTTGTACTTTCATATGATTGTGAGTTGTGACCAGACACCAAAACAAAAGGCGCTAAGACAACCCTGCACGAATTCCCCCAGAATGGCAAATCTTCGAAGTTCACAATCCGACGCCGCATGTCCTTGGGGATTTCAACGGTCTTGATTCACTTCAGGACTTCAGAATTCAGATGTTTCAAACATTCCTACACCTTTTTCCTCCGAAGTACGTTGTACCCGAAGTTACAGATCGAGTTCCATGTGTCCCTTCGCAATCAACGGTTGTGATCCACTTCGGGACTCTGGCCTTCGAGAATCTCAACTCTCAACATCTCCATGCTCACTTTCTCTGGGAGCGTTTCACCCAAATTCCACTATATATTGGCGTGTTTCCTCCCACATATCAATGACCCCCAGCTACTTCAGTTATTCGGGCTTCGGGAGTTTCAAAATCTTATGCACTCGTTCCTCCTGAAGTTCTATCTCCCAGATACAAAGGATTTCCACCACATGTCCCCCTAGATCTGACAGTCCGGGTTCTCTTCGGCTCTTCGGGCTTCAGTATTTTCAACTCCTCTGCACTCGTTCCTCTGTAGAGTGATTTAACCCAAATACAACAGATTTTCACCATGCGTCCCTCTGGATCTGATGGTCCAGGTTCACTTCGAGAATTTGTCTTTCGGGTGATCCGAACGCTCCAACAATCCGTCCTCACAGAGTACATTCTTTCGGAGTCAAAGATCATGTGCCACATGTCCTTCCCAATCAATGGTCATGGTTTACTTTGGGATTTTTGCATTCAAGAGTTTACCTTTCCACACTCACTTTCTCCCGAAAGGATTTCACCTGGAGTTAATGATCTATCGACACGTGTCTCCCACGAATTGACGTTTACAAATCACTTCGGGGCCTCTTGCCACAAGCTTTCCTACGGAGTGACTTTTCTACGAATTGGTAGATATTCTGACACCTATCCTCGGAGATTGACGACTCAGGTGAACTCTAGCCTCTGGGAGGTTGACTCACTCCTCGACTAAAATCTCTTGGAGTTGGTCAGCGTCAGGCTAACTACCTCATAGATATGACGGTTGGGATCTCTCCCAGGCATCCTCGGATCTAAGGGACATATTAACTCTAGGACTTCGGAGATTTTACCTCCCTTACGACGAACTTTCTCAATTTTTCGAACTCATGAAGTCTGAAGGACTCAAGGGGTTAACTCTCACGCTCCTTCCCATATCCAACGATCACAACGGGCCTTGTCTCTTCTCGAACATATCTCTTTCATTCATCTTCCAAAAAAAGGAACTTTCCCTTTTGATACTTCAATATCACTATTCTTCCTAAGCTTTGTTAGATCTAAAAGGATTAAGATATTTTCACTCTTTCTCTTGAACTTAATGCTTGGAAGAATTCTTCCACACACCCCTTACGCTCATTCCTCAACTCTAGAACTTAAGTGGTTCTCGGTCTCTGTCTGCCTCACAGAGAGCCTATGCATACGTGCACTATCTCTCCTGAGCTTTAACAGACTCCTTCCTCCAAGGGACTCAGAACGACTAGGAGTGTCGACATGCATACATGAAACTATGCCCAAGGTCGACGAACTCATAGTTTGTGGCTCTATCTTAAGCCACCATAGGGCACAAGAATTTACAAGTACAAATCATGTCAAATCCATATAATTTATTACTTACCTCATTACACAATCAAGAAGACACAAAAATGGATACAGTATAAATCATTAAGCAAACATATCCATCCCTGCAACATTCATAGAATATCCAACTTTAATTCAGAGTAACACTTAAATACACAAGATATGCAATTACTTATCTATTATAGGTGGTATCCAACTAACTAACTATGGGTGTTCGTCCTTCCACCCAACCATAGGCTCAGAGGCATTCATTCTTATCACTCTAGCCACCCCTATGGCAAGCCATGATATCACTAGGGAACTCTCATAGTTTCTCAAGGATTCTTTCTCCGTTTCATCTTCTGCTCGGGTTTTGTTCTCTGCAAACTTTCAGATATTTCTTTCTCTGTCATGGCCTTGGTGAGGTTTATCATATTCTCACTCATCATCAAGCTCGCGACCTTTCGTTCATCATCTGCTGGAGAGCTCCACACATTCTCCTCTATGTATCTATCCCCCCTATTTCCTTGTCTCTATTTTTTGTATAACTTTTCCCAGGATGGTTCTCGACCCATCATGTTCCTTCTGTTAGAAGGGAACTCGGGTCAGCTTGGTCTGCCATACCCAGTGGTACTTCGGGTTGACATCATGCAGCTAGACCATGCTTCCATTCATGGGAGTGGTTGATAATTCAACCACTGGTCCTTTCTTCATTATCTCCTTGGGATCCGAAGGAGGTTTATTATCCTCATCAAAGGGAAATTTGGGGTTATTTGATATAATGAACCCTTGCTTATAGTTTTCACATTCTTTCCTCTAGTGATATCATGGCTAGTAATTTCAAGGCTTCACCCCCACAGTCAGTTATTGGCAACTCAAACAATAATACATTTACACTGTTCCCATGCCACAGCATGGTAACCCTAATTAATGATTAATTACAAGTTGGGGGAAATAGGGGTGTTACAGTTGTCCTAAAAGAACATAATAAACTTAAAGGGGAGAAATATCATACAATACATCATCTTTGAAATGATTGATGTCATAGATTAGATGAGATTATTGGCTGACACATATATTTCTTCCTTGGCAAAGCCATACAATGGTGTAGGGTTGCGGGTGCGGTTTCGTCGGAAGGTCCAGTCGCTTGATGACCTCTACTGAGATTAGGTTCTTCTGAATTCCACTATCAACAATGAAATGAACCAGATCCCCCTTTACCCACATTTGTGAGAGAAAAAGGCATTCCCATTCCTCTATTTCTTCTGGTTTGCTTGGATGGAATTTGGTGGTAGCGACAATGGCATTGGGTACAACATTGATAATTCTCTTCCCTCCTTCTAGAGTTGATTCGGAGTCAGAATCAATATCTAACTTGAAATCTTTTAGCTCAACCACCAGTGACTGCTTGGAGCGACATTCTTCGGTGTTGTGCCAGGGGATTTTATGGTATTCACACCATTTTCCCATGTCCTTCTTCGACTTCTCATTACCCTTCTTGTGTTGCGGCTTCGACTGGTGTTGGTGTAGATATATGTTTAGTATATTGCACTCATTTATATATCAATCTAGAATTTGTAATAATTAGATTTGTTACATTGTATGTGCTGAAAATAGGTAATCTATCTATGTTTGTTGTATATAGCTCAATCAAGAAACAATTAATAACAAAATACTCTTTTTTGGAATATATGAACACTATTATTCACACAACCTCAAGCTAGAAGACAAAACTCATAGTAAAAATCTCAAGCAAACACTCGGTTGAAAAAGCTTATTGCTCAGATAGCAAGTATATTCATTATAGGCTCGTGAAATAAAAAGATGAATTGAGACCCTGCTTCCTGTAGCAATTCAATTCACATAACAATTGACAATTCACTCTATTTACTCTTGGAAAGAAACCAATCATGACCTAATAAATTCCAATCAAAACTTCCTTCCTCAATACAGGAGACAGTCAATATGATTGAAAGACTTCATTACTAATGCATGAAGGGTGAGAGATGAAGTCTAATTGTTCATGTACCTACTGAGGGCAACACAATTACTAAGACTTCCAAATTCAGAAAAATAACAATTGCTTATCTAACAATCCCAAACATCTACCTAGCTTTTGTTGACTAAATATCACCCTGCAGAAACAGAAATAGAATCATCTACTATGATTAATGTATATATGTTCATTCACACTGATCTAAAATCAACATGTATCTATTTAGATATCTACATTTTACTTAGGAAAGTTCATGCACTCAGAATCATTTGCAATACACAATTATTTATTTGCACACTCACACACAATTAACTTATGTCCACACATAAACATATACATGGAGACTTACCTTGGTTGGGGTGGTGGGCCCTTGTTGAACCAACAAGGTAGCTCTAAAGAAGTTACAGAGTAGATACTTTACTCACATCCATGAATTTCAAAACCTAGCATTCATATTCTTTCAATTAAACGAGTGAATCATTAATTCAACATTCAATTTCCAGCATAACGGTGTATATTATCTATATCAATCATCTACACAGTGTCCCTTTTAAAGAAGTTTAGTCGTTACAATCAAAGTTTGAAGATAATCATTGAATGTTTAAAAAATATTACAATTGGTGAACATAGTGTATCTCAAGGAATGGACTTCATCCTCATGACATGAAGTGCATGAGTGATGAAGTCTATCATGCTCTTCAAACAAACCAAATATGCTTCCAGCCAACCAATTTCTTGGAGCCATTGTCAATGTACTCATTCAAAATGTCAATCCTATAGAAGCAAGTTTAGTACCATACTAACACAGTAACAGATCTTGGTACCGTATCATCGCAGAGTTGGTACCAGAATAGGCGTAGTATCGGAATAACACAGTTGAAATGTTGTAGTATCGGACCAGTGAAAGTACCAGACAAATCCCGAAGATGAGTACCGGATGAGATAAATCCTTGTCATGAAAGCTGCTTAAAGTAATCAAAGTAATTAGAAGCATAAACAACAATCATTTAGTCCCAATTAATTAAGAAATCAAACAAATCATGTTTTTAACAAGGGTTACCTCATTATGCATATGAATAAGGTCACAATGTAGGTTTGTGGAAGAAATAGACAAAATATGCATATGTTAGACGTAAAATTGACCAAGATAGAAGATAAGATAAGGTAATAGGGGTGTCAAAATGGAGACCCAGCACCTAGTTTTCCTAAGAGTGACCATCTTTTCTCTAACCCTTGTTTTGTGGGTTGGGGCCACCTTTTCCTTGCTTTGGTTGTGAGTATTTTTCATATCCAAACTCTTGCCTCGTCTCCTTAAATTTACGCTCGATCTTGACAACATATCTATAAGTCGTACCCAATGATGTGATGTCCAAAAAATCCATTTTTGTTTGAATGTATCTATGCAGACATCCTTGAGTAACATATGTCACTCAGAGTCTTTGATACCCAATTTGGTGTGCAGGGTATGGAAAATATTGGTGAAATCTAGTATTTCCTGGTCTCTTTCCTGATGCAGGGTGGTCCATCTTGTGTATTGGTCCTTGTAGCTTCCAATAGGGTAGTGTTGTTCTTTAATGGAATCCCTGAAGGAATCCCATGTGGGGGCGACCAAAAATATTGTAGATTCCTCTATGGCCCATTTCTAAGAGTAAGTATCCCACCAGTCCTTAACATGGGGGACGACCTTAAGGAGTGAAAAAGTAATATTTTCCCTATTGGAAAAATTGTGGATTGAAAAACACCCTTAAGCAGATTCAACCATTTATCTACTACATCCGCATCTTTCAGTCCTTCAAATAATGGAATATTAAAATTTGCATGTACCTTGAAGGGGGTTGCATGGCCTCTTGATGAAGATGTGTCTCTTGTGGGCAGCCGTCGAAGGATCTGTGCAAAATTTTCCATCATTTCATTCCTTTGTCACACAAGGGATTCCTCGAGCAACATTTTAAAAGGATCTCCTTCTCTATCATCTTTCTTTTCCTCCCCCATGGGTTGTTGTTGGGCTCAGCGTGACCGATCTTGCAAAAGCTCAACTGGTTCGAGTCCCAACTTCTTCTACCCAGATCTTGTCGAGGGCATGCATGAAGAACAATAATTGAAGAGTAGACCACTCTGGTACCATTGATCCAGATTTATGAGCGGAACACAATGAATAATAGACTAAATACAATGACACAGAGATACAGAGAACAACAACAAATATCTAGTGAACAATAACTTCTATTGAATAAATAAAATAGGTTGAAACTGTAAAAACGCAAAACTAAAAAAAACTTACTCAAATGGTGGTAGTTATCTCTGAGAAGAGATGTGGCTGTTATGCGCATCTGTCTGAGTAGAATGATAACAATGAGGCTTGTAACGTACCCAACCACCCACAGGCTGGGCTATGCCACTTAATCCAACTACAACACACCCAACCACCCACAAGTGAGGCACATTGAAGTCCAGGGACTCACTTCATAGTGATTTATCTCAATTCGAATCACTTCTAAGTTAATTAAGAGACGTGAAAACCACATGCAGAAATAAAGATTTATGCCACAACATAAACTAAGCCATGCACAGTCATAACCATGAAGCATGCATATTCTAAATATTAAATTCAAGGATAAATAAATACACAGCGGAATAAATCATACACGGGTAAATAACCATAATAGAGAGAACTTATCTTTTCTGAAAACAAGACACCAACTAGCTTCAGACCAAGGATATTCCACCCAACCGTAGACATTGTTGTTCCAAGTCTCAACAATAGTGTCACCCTCAAGCTAGGGCTATGAATCCACAAGGACGGTTCCAAAGTGTCACTCGTCTTCCCAACCCAGTCAATATTTAATCTATCACAAGCTTCTCAATACCCACATCAATCCAAAGTACATCGGCTCTCTTGTACCCAACCTGCACAACCCAAGAGAATGGACCCCCTTCTCTGCCACGCAGTCTCTCAGGTTGTCCATCTCCTTCCAAGGCTCCAGTGTAGTTGGTCCAAAATCTCCATGTTGGGACTCTTAGGACTCGTAACTATGAGAAAAACTGAGAACAAACCAAAGCATCTCAGACATGTAGGTCTTGATTCATGGCTGGAATACGCCAGTAGTCTCTACAACCAACAATACCATATTTTTTTTTCAACAGTTTGTTTTCCTTTCCCAAGACAAGAAATGAATGAGGTAAGATGAGTGGGTGAAAGAATGAAAGGTGTGAATAGTGATCAATTGAGTGAGAAAATGATGAGTGAAGAAGAAGCAACCTACCGAAGAACCCCCACCCTAGACCAAAGATGGGTTTAAGTAATTCTTGGAATCAAGGAACCACTTGGGCTTCCTCCCAAGAAGCTCATGTAATTTTTATTATCCATTAAAAAAAATGGGTAAATAAAATACAAAATAAATACCGAGCCCATTAAGCCCCCTCTCTTGTGGAATCATAGCCTTCTATAACTCTTTTCCTTGTCCCTATAACATCCAGCGATGTGTTTTATATTAATAATGATCAAAACATTACATTCCCTAGGCACATTGGCCTCTTAATAATTGTTTAGGCATTCTGGCCTTTCATAACTTAACAAAATACAATATTTAATATGAGGCTCAAAACCCAGGGTGTTACATCCCCTCCCCCTTATTTTGGCACTATCCTCAGTGCATATGCAAAACAAAGATCAAAATCTTAAAATTTATTCAAAAATCAGCGGGTACTCCACCCACATGGCATATTCATGCTCCCATGTAGCATCTTTAGGACCGTAGCAGGTCCACTGGACTTTTACCAGCTCTATAACTCGATTCCAGATCATTTTGATGTTTTTGTCCAATATTCGGGTTGGTTGGACTTGAAAGTCTCCCTCTGTCTCTACCTGAATCAGATGCCAATCAATAACATGGTTAGGATCATGTACATATTTATTTAGCAAAGAGACATGAAATACATTATGCACATTCATGGAAGTAGGAAATGAAAGCATGTATGCAATTGGCCCTATTATGTCCAATATCTCAAATGGACCATAGAACCTAGTTGCTAGCTTTGTACAACTACCCAACTTTAAAGATCTCTTCTTGGGCTTCAATTTTAAAAGCACATGCTCCCCTACTTTAAATTCTCTATTTTTCATGTTCTTACATGCATAAATTTTATGTCTATCTTGAGCTTCCTTTAAATTCTGCTTAATCCTAACCATCTGGTCTTCTATATCCTTGAGCAATTCTGGCCCAAGTACCACTCTCTCCATTGGGTTGTCCCAACTCACTGGAGTATTGCATTTTATACCATACAAAGCTTCAAATGGGATCATTTTCAATGAAGCTTGATACCCATTATTATAGGAAAACTCAACCAAGTGCAAGTAATCTTCCCACTTAGATGGCTTATCCATCACATACATTCTCAACATGTCTTCAATTACTCGGTTGACTCTCTCTGTCTACCCATCTAACTGTGGATGGTATGTTGTGATAAAGTTTAGATTTGTACCAAATCCTTTAAATAATCCCCTGTAGAAATTTGAAGTAAACTTTGTATCTTTGTCTAAGACAATTGGCTTAGGTATCCCATGCAACCTAGCAATTTCTTTCATGTAAATTTATGCAATATTGGTTGTTGTATGAATTGTTTTTACAGGAACAAAATGAGCATCCTTTGTCAATTTATAACCAACTACCATGATTGAATCATGTTGTCTTGTTGTCCTAGGTAATTTAGTTATAAAATCAATGGTTACCACTTCCCATTTATTCTTTGGAATTGGTAATGGTTGTAGCAAACCCGTTGGGTTCCTATGCTTAGCCTTCACCCTCTGACATTCCATACATCTAGTGTTTTAATAAGAAACATTGTTTTTCATTCCTGGCCAAAAGAATTGGCTTCTTACTGCTGCAAGTGTTTTTTGGTAACAGGGATGTCCATCATATGAAACATTATGCATTTCTTTTAATACTAAATTCATGAGTTCTTTGGAACTAGGAAAATAAATTCTATTTTTATGTATAAGTAATCCATGTTCCTTCATCTCATACTCTTTCATTTTCTATTGTACATTTTCTTGTTGTAAGCTTT
>ML800045.1:434440-450067 GCA_009831015.1 Picea engelmannii
AAAAATAATTATCCAATATTATTAATATTGAAAAAAATAATTACATAATAAAAATAATATAATTACTACCATTCTCCTTTTTATATATAACTCCCTATAACAAAAATTAACACTCAACTAATTACACACTACAATTTCTTACAAAAAAAAACTAAACTACAACTACAAATATACATAAAAAGAAATATCAAATTTATATTTACTATAAATAATAATCTCACAATTTTCTCTTGAATTTCATGAGTCATTTTCTCTCTTAGAATATTTCCAGTGTACTCTACCATCACTATATAAATGACTTTTCACCCTCCGGGAGTATTATAAGTCATTTTCTCTCTTGAAATATTTCCATTCTACTCTACCATCACTATTTAAATGACTTTTCACCCTCGGAGTATTATAAAAGTCATTTCCATCCTAACAGTGGTTTCACTTTATATGCATGTTACAACAACAGTCACTTTCTTGAATCTTTAACTTCTATCCCTCTCATGTCGTTGTTAAGTTTCATATCATTTTGACTTTCATTTTTAACATTGACTTTCCTTCTTCCTCCAATGTTATGCACTTCCTCCAAAATTTTATGCTTTGGTGACTTCAAATGTCACATTCCAACTCATGCATTTTCACTTTGATTTGTTTTTACTCTCCACTTGGATTTGTTTTCCTTACAAATTTCTTCACTTTCATTTTCATTATGAGGTTGAGATTATGTTTTAGTTACTTCAAATGTCACATTCCATTTTCACTTTAGAATTTTTTAAGTCTCCACTTGTATTTTTTTTTTTTTTTTCTTACAAATTTTCTCACTTTCCTAGGTTTACTTTGTCAAATTGAAATTTCCTCTTCCAATAGGAATGATGATGATGGTACTTTGTCAAGTAAAGAATCACATCTAATTTGATTCAAGTGATTTGTACGTTTAGGAAGTTATGATAACACTAGGAATGATGGTGATGTTACTTTGTAATAAGCAATCACATCTATTTTGATTCAAGTGATCTATAGGTTTAATAAAAGGGTTACTTTATTTGAAAGGGTTTAAGAAATGATGATAACATTATATTGGAAAATGCTTACATATATACCCAAAAGAACAAAACATTTATCTAAAAGGAAAAAGTTTCATTGAAAGGGATTGGTAGTGGTTCTACAGTGATAATATTTTAAGTTTGGTAATAGAAATTTTAACAAAACATGCACAAGCATATTTTCATTAGTAATAAATAGAGTAGCTCATACAATGAATTTAGGTGGATGAATAGTGCTTTCTCTTATATATTTTTAATTAGTTGAGAACATGAAAGCCTTTATATGGTTAGTAATTTATCAAACCATGTTTTGATTAATCAAATTGAAATTTACATATGATGTGTACTCACCATGTATTAGGTTATAGATAGTGAAACATATATTTTGGGAGTGCTCTTTGTTAAGTTATGTTGGAAAATGTGCATGATAGATTTATTCTTCCCTTAAAGTTATTCATCCATTGTAAAGTCATTTTTTGAAACTTTAAGATGGTCTTTGTTAATGTGTCAAAAAAATTCAAATCTAATAAATAAAGTTAGTTTTCGGTTTCCAAAAAAAATCAAATCTAATAAATAAAATTATTTTTGAATTTTTAGTATTTGTAATTTTTTTTTATGAATTGATAACAATAATAATCTAATTTTAAGGTCACGACGAAGTTAAACATTAAATTGGTGTATGAGACCCCCTTGTTTGTGGGACAAGGGACCCTCTCCACGCAATGATTTGACTGTTAAAGACTATAGAGGTATGCATACCCTACCACTCTCTGGATTTGAACTTGTAACCTCTTCAAAAGAAACACATGTTATTAATTATTAGACCCACTTATATTGTATATTAATAAAAATAAAAGATATAAATCTAAACTTTATATTAATTTAATACACATACCTAATTTAATGAAAATATTTAAACTTATATTTTTTTTTATATAAAAATGTTTGTTTACATTAATTACAAATTAATCTTCATAATACAAAAAATTATTTTATAAATACAAATTCATTTAATATTTTATATAAAAAAAAATTGTTTTAAACGTTTTTTTGACTAAATTTATTTAAAAACAATATAAATTTTGATATTAAATTATAACTATTTTTTTAAATCACATTTAATATTAAAGTATAATCATATTTTTTTAAATCACATTTAATATAAAAAAATATTTTAAAATTTAAATAATACTATACTTAAATTTTATTTTTTTTCCTAATATATTATTAAAAAATAAAATAAAATTTAATAATCAACTTAAGATACAAACCTTAATCATTAAACCCAACCAATATATAATATCAATATCAATAATTAATTATATTAAACATACCACCATATAGATGAACAATATATGATATCAAAATTAATAATTATTTATATTATTTGTAACAAATTTTTAAAGTATGAAAGGAAATTTTGCACCTTTGAAAGAGACATGAGGGAGAGACTAACACAACTTTGAAATATTCACGTGAAGTGTTCCCACCATGGGACACATTTATGTGCAACTTAAAAAATGGATTTGATATTTTTGCAACATATCCCATTTCTTTATTTTTATTTTTAAATTTTATGTCAAAATGATATGAATTAAAAGTATCATTAACATAACTTGTTAGAGGGAATGAAACTTTTTTTTATAGTGGGAAAACTTATCATAATTTAATTGTTATTTATGAATGTAAGTTGATCCGTCACTATTATTCAAGGAAAATTATGCCACTTGGAATAGCTTGTCGATGATCCATAAGGGGGCAGAGTTTCACTCATGCCAGATGCCTCTAGATCTTGGGTCGTTAACATGTTTTCTTGTGTCTAAGGAATATGAGGTCTTAGCTAAAAAGAAGTTGCTTTAGGTCATGCCCCAGGATCAATGAAACTTTAAGGAACCAAGGCAAATTAAAACATTACTAATAAACTTATTTTTTACTTCTATTTATTAAATTATCAATTACAATAGAAAAATGTGATTTATTTAAGTTTATTTAATTAATTTAAATTAAAGTGTTGTGAATAATTTTTTTAATTGATTAATTAAATTTTATAATTATATAGAAAGATGGAGGAAGGTTTAACTTAATTGGTTGTCATCAATATTGTTGTGCATTTGGCTAGTTATGTGACAATAGGTGCATGGTTTGATTCCCCCTAAGTAAAACACACTAATCTATGCCCACGGGTTTATTAGAGATGTCATCCATAAACTAGTGAAGCATCATTTGGAATTTCCCATGAGGTTTTCCCCACACACATATATGTGTGGGGAAAACCTCATGGGAAATTCCAAAGGATGCTTCACTAGTGTGTGTGTGTGTGTGTGTGTGTGTGTGTGTGTGTGTGTGTGTGTAGAGAGAGAGAGAGAGAGAGAGAGAGAGAGAGAGAGAGAGAACTATGACAAAGCATAATAAATTTAGGTTAGAAAATTAAACAAAGGCATGCCTAAGACAAGATTCAATTTCGATGTCCACCTAGTGATCCAGATTTTATGAGAAGAACGAAATGAATACATATTATTATTATTCTTAACACAGAAACACAAGAACACTAATAGAGATATAATAAAATTGGCTTCTATTCAATAAAGAAATATGATGAAACTGTAAAATGTCGACTGAAACAAGCTTGCTAGAATGGTGGCAGCTTATCTTTGAGAAGAGATGTGGCAGTTGTGCTCATTCACAAGAAGATGGTTACAATGAGGCTCTCAAATAATTTTTACAATAAATGGGAAGGCCAAAACCCTAGACATCCAAAAACCTAACCCTAGGCGATGAAGCGCCAAAAGTCATGTGGGCCCCGTTGGGGTAAGTTACTACATCAACTTCCTAGGGTCGTAACTTTTTCATATGATCTTCGTTTTAGGTGCACGATAGCCTGTTGGAAAGGTATATCTAAGGACTAAACATGTTGTCATCAAACTATGAATTTGTCTATAGTCTAACAATGGCGAGCCCTAAAAATGCTATTTAGGGCCTCAAAATGGCCCCGGAAGTCAGGGACCCAAAAACTAGGAAAAACTGCCAAACTGGAAATCTTCCAAAATGAGCCAATTGGAATAGGTGGGAAGACACAAAAATCCATCTGGATCAATCCTCCCCCATTAGGAATCAATGGTCTCCATTGTGTTAATTTCCCCCATCAAATGAGGAAATTGTTGTTGAATTTGGCCCCAGGTGAGCCACTTTCCTTGGTGCAGGAGTTACCCTGCTTTGACAACTCGATAAAGTTGGATCCTTTGTTAGCGAGTTCCCTTGACCTGTGTGTCCACAATATGATCATTGGATTATTTTTTCATGTAGTCTCTCTGTTGGTGTCAATTGTTTTGTTATCTCTGAGGTGTCCAATAATGGTGGGAAATATGGTCAAAGGAGATCCACGTTGAACACTGGGTGCAGGCCAAGGAAAGGAGGAATGTTGAGCTCAAAATCATTGTCACCCACAACCTTGGTGATGGTTTAAGGTCCATAATGGAGTGGGCGAAGCTTCCGATGGGGCCTCGTAAGGCATTCTCTCTATAAGTAGAACCAAACTTTTTCTACCACCTAAAACTTGTGTGGCACTTGGTGTTGATCATGGAGTTGCTTGTACTTGGCATTGGACTTATGTAAAATATCCTAAACCTGTTGGAGGATGTGTTGGATCTGCTCAATGAATCGGGTGGCTTTTTTAGCTTCAATTGGAGCAGGTGATGAGGCAGTCGGGGTGGCTGCAAGGGGTAGTGCAACATCCATGGGACCCAATGGTTGGAATCCCAACCCCACCTGAAAGGGGTTGTGGCTAGTTGAGCTATGTAGGGATCGGTTGTAGATATGTTGAACATAGGGAAGACTCTCATCCCATGTGCGGGGGTGTTTGGAATTGTACATGTGCAGGATATGCACAATCATCTGATTGATGACCTTGGTTTGGCCATCTGTCTGGGGGTGGAAGGAAGTGGATTTGGTGAGCTTGGTATCCAACAGTGACCAGAGGCTTGACCAAAATGTGTTGAGGAACCGACTATCCCAATCTGAGACAATGGTTTGTGGGATTCCAAAATGTACCCAAACTCGTTCAAAGAAGAGCTTGGCAGTGACCTCTGTTGTGATGCTCTTCTTGCAGGTGGCCAGAATCGCCATCTTGGAAAAGTGATCAACAACCACAAAAACACAGTCATTTCCCCTCTTGGTGGATGAAAGGCTCGAGGTGTATTCCATTGAGATGGATTTCCATGGCCTGTCAAGAGTAGTTAGAGGGGTGTACATGCCCTATTTCTTAGTGGTTGGTTTGGAAATAACACAGGCAGTGCAGGACCTGATATACTTGTTGACATCCTGTCGAAGTTTCAGCCAGTAGAAATGTTTTTGTAGCACTGCCATTGTCTTTTCAACGTTGAAGTGTCCTACCACCTGACTATAATGGGATTCCCAAATCATCTTCGCTCGCTTGCTTGATGGAATGTAGAGATAGCCTAGATGGTACAACAACTTGTCCTGAAGATGGAAATTAGAGACAATTGATTTTGTGCCCAACATTTGGTAGGTGGTGGAGAAGTCAAGGTCTGTATCATAGAGGTGGGGCCATCTGAAGGTCTCGTGGTCGTAGCAGTCTAACATTGTGGTGAGTGTTGCGACTAGAGGTCGGCTAAGGCAATCAACGACTCAGTTGGTACTTCCTATTTTATACTTGATGTTGAGGTGGAATTGTTGCAAGTATGTGGACCACTTGTGATGGAGGTCATTCTTCAATTTGCCTTGTGTCTGCATGAATTGCAGTGGCTTATGATCAGTGTGGATGATCATCTCCTTCCAAAGAATATAATGCCTCCACTGGTGACAGGCTTGCACAATGGAGTACATTTATTTGTCGTAAGTAGGGTACTTATGGATGGCATCTAATAGTGCCTCGCTATGATAGGCCATGGGGTGGTCGTGCCGAGTGAGGAATGCGCCCACAACATAGTCTGAAGCATTTGTATCGATCTCAAAGGGTTGTTACAGTTCTGGTAATGAAAGTACTGGGGATGAGAACAAGTGTTCCTTCAAATCATCGAATGTTTGTTGTTGGGACATGCCCCACACAAATGTTTCCTTACCACCACCCCTGGTTACTTGGCTAAGGGCACATGCAATATGAGAGAATCCCAACACAAACCTGCGATAGAAATTGGCAAGGCCTAAGAAGCTCTAAAGATCAGTGAGTGTGGTTGGGGTTGGTCAGTCATATATGACCTAGATCTTGGCTAGATCCACATGCACACAATGTTGATCAATGATTTATCCTAGGTACTGGACCATGTCCATGCCAAAGGAGCATTTTTCCAAGTTGGCATATAGTTTGTGCTACCATAGGGTGTGCAGAACCTGTTGAATATGTTGAAAGTGTTCTGCCCAAGTCTTGTTGTAGATGAGGATGTCATCTAGGTACACCACTACAAAATTATTGGTGAAAGATTGCAGGATATCATCCATCATCCTCATGAAAGTTGTTGGATCATTTTTCAAACCAAAGGGCATGACCAACCATTCAAAAAGACCTTCTTTTGACTTGAAGGCGATATTCCATACATCTATTTGTTCTATTGGGACCTAGTGGTAGCTAGAATTCAGATCAATATTAATGAAGTATTTGGCCCACTTGAGTTGATCAAGGAGATCGTTGATTTCGGGAATCAGGTATTGGTTCCTGACTGTTATTTTATTTAGGGACCGGTAATCAATGCACAGTCATCAAGTCTCATATTTCTTATGTACAAGTAAGATTGGGCTCCCACAAGGCGATGAGTTGGGATAGATGTGCCCCTTGTGGAGCAATTCTTGGATTTGTCGCTTGATCTCCTCATTCTCTAGCAGAGAGAGGTGGTATACTGGCTCATTGGGTAGCGGTGCGATGGGGGTCAAATCGATCGGATGCTTGACCTGACAATGCATAGGTACCCCGGTGGGTGAGGAGAAGATATCTTTGTATTCTTCCATGACCTTCTCCACTTGCTTCTGATGTTTGGAGAGGTCAGTCGCGAAGGCCCTGGATGTGGCTGTAATATTTCTCTCTCTCTGAGAGCAAATCACAAAGAATACAATCTTCCTGGTCTGAGAGATGACCTTCCTGCATTGCTTGGCAGAGATCAAGGAAATAACATCAGGTGGGACTGCCTCGAGTATCCTATACAATTTCATGTTCAAAGTAATAATAACATTGTGAGGCCTAGACTCATACATAGCATGACATTTCCATAAATAAGGTTGGCCCAAAAGAACATCACAAACTTAGAGAGGAGAAACATCACACAATACCTCAGCTTTGAAGGCCTTAATGTTGTACGACAAGCAACATTGTTGGCTTAAACGGATATCGCTTATTTGGCAGAGCCATCCAATGGTGTAGGGATATGGGTGTCATGTTGTCGGTAGGGCTAGCCACTTGATGATCTATGTTGATATGAGGTTCTTATGGATACCACTATTAATGAGGAAGTGTAGTGAGGTTCCTTTCACCCACATCTGTGAATGAAAGAGGCACTCTCCTTCCTCTTGCTCATATGGTTCACTGGGATGGACCTCGGTGGTAGCAATGGTGGCATTGGGTTCCACGTCAATGATATGTCTCTACCTTTCTGGTTCTGATTCAGATTCATAACCCACATCTAATTCAGAGGATTTCACCTTAGCCACCAGTGACTATTTTGAGCGGTAATCATCAGTGTTATGCCAGGGGGTTTTATGGAAGTTGCACCACTTTTCGGTATCTTTCTTCATCTTTCTGATGTCCTTCTTTACTTGTGGCTTAGACTAGTTGTCCTGAGGCTTTCCATATTTTCTCTATCCTTTATTCTGTGGGTTGGGTCCGTCATTTGCTTGCTTTTGTTGTGAGGGGTTCCCATGCCCAAATTGTCACGTTTTTTTTTAAGCTTTTGCTCGATTTTGATGGCATATCGATAGGCTGGGCCCAAGGACGAGATATCCAAATACTCCATTTTGTCTTGTATGTATCTATGCAGACCACTACGATACTTTATCACTAGTTGTCACTCAGAATATTTGATAACCAGCTTGGTGTGCAAGGTATGGAAGATATTTGTGAACTTTGGCACTGTTTGGTCTCTTTCCTGCCGTAGTGTGGTCCATTTTGTATACAGGTCATCATAACTTCCTATAGGGTAGTATTGTTCCTTAATAACATCCCTGAAGGACTCTTAGGTGATCATGACTATAAATAATGAGGGTTCCTCTATTTCATTTTTCTCACAGAAAGTCTCCCACCAATCTTTGACATGGGGAATGGATTTGAGGAGCGCAAAAGTAATCTTTTCTCTGTTTGAAAATTTATGGACATAAAAATACCCTTCTAGTATATTCAACTATTTGTCTATAACATCTGCGTCTATCTGACCTTCAAATATAGGAATATCAAAGTTGATTTCTACCTTGAAGGGGGCGGTGCCTCCACTCGAGGAAGATGCATCACCTGTTGGTAGAAAAACTATCGGTGCCTCCGCGCAAAACAATCCATCATCTCGTTCCTTTGTTGCGTGAGGGATTCCTTGAGCAACATTTTGAAAGGATATATTATCCCGTCGTTTTTATTGTATCTTTCCATGAGAGGTCTCTTGGGCGTGTGAGAGATTTTGTCTTCAAGAGAAACCAGCTCGAGGCCCAATTCTTTGTACCCTAACCTCATCGGGGACATGCATTAAGAACGATAAGGAGAAAACTACTCTGATACCACTGATCCGGATTTTATGAGAAGAATGAAATGAATACATATTATTATTACTATTAACACATAAACACAAGAATAATAACAGAGATACAACAAAATTGGCTTCTATTCAATAAGGAAATATGTTAAAACTATAAAATGTCGATTGAAACAAGCTTGTTAGAATGGTGGCGGATTATCTATGAGAAGAGATGTGATGGTTGCGCTCATTCGCAATAAGATGGTTACAATGAGGCTCTCCAAGCCTTTTTATAATAAACAAGAATTCCAAAACCCTATACATCCAAAAACCTAACCCTAGGAGATGAAGCGCCAAAAGTCATGTGGGCCATGTTGGGGTAAGCTACTACATCAGCTTCTCGACCTTGTAACTTTTTTCATACGATCTTTGTTTTAGGCACACGATAGCCTGTTGGAAAGGTCTATCTGAGGAATAGACATGTTGCCATCAAACTCTAACTAAGTCTACAATCTGACTATGGTGAGCCCTAAAAACGATGTTTAAGGCCTCAAAATGGCCCCGGAAGTCAGGGACCCGAAAACTGGGAAAAAACTGCCAAACTGGAAATCTGCCAAAATGAGCCAGTTGGAATAGGTGGGAGGCCACCAACATCCATCTGGATCACCTAGGAATCCATTTATTCATTTTACATGTGCATCATGTTTTCATTAACATCCATGGCTACATGGAGGGATTTTTTAGAAGCATCCATCGACTCCAAGTGTTAGATGTGCTCAATGTCTAGGCACTCTATTAAGGCCAAACAAAGGCCATGAAGGGAAGAGAATCGTGAGCATTCCTTGCTACTTGTGGTGAGGGGGGTTGATGAGACTACCTCCAATGGGATATTGAGATGGAACACAACATGCCTTATTAGGGATTGGATACGCATAAGTTGAGAGGTTGTCTCCAACTTTGTGCATCAACATGAAGAACCATATTTTGCTTCCTAGTCTTTGAATTCTTCGATGTGATTCATAGTCCCAATTTCCTACTATTCTCTAGCTATATTTTATGCTACAATCTATTTTTCAAAACCCTTTTTTTACCTATACCAATGCAAGGTCAAATTCATCATGTTGTAGAGAGCCTCTACAACCTCCCATTCACAACTATAAAGTCCCCATTGCAATTCCTTTAACGTGTAGAGAACACAACACTTACTACGACAATGAAAATGTATCGTGATGTCCTATAACCTAAACAAAATGACATGAAACCTTGCATGTAGAAAGAGATAGTCATAAAGTTGGTGGACAACCACTTACTCTCATAAATTTTCACTTACTCTCACAAAGAGAAAGTGGACAACCACTTACTCTCATAAAGAGAAAGTGGACAGCCACTTACTCTCATAAAGAGAAAGTGGACAACCACTTACTCTCATAAAGAGAAAGAGATAGTCATAAAGTTGGTGGACAACCACATAGAAACTCACTTTTGCAAACATTCTCCATTTTTTTTATCATTTTATATTCCAAGTTGTGACTTCTTAGGGAAGGGCTCAATCTACTCAAATTGATTTATCACTGAGATGGCTCTTGGCATATTCTTGATAACTTTAGCGTTATGGAAAGGATTTGATTGAACATGGATCACAGAATAACCATTGAATCACCTGTCATCATGGACTTTCTAACCCTTTTGTTTCTAGGAGTGATTACACCTTGGAAGGCTATTAGCACCTCAATTTCATTAATTGTAGAATTTCCTAGACCCCAAGTGAACTCCATTTAATTTTGTCCCTTGGGGTCGTAGATGACCCTCCACCCTACGCTGGCACAAATTCTCAACTTTAAATGTTAATATAGACTATTATTATTTTTATTTTTATTTTTATAAATTGAATCAAATTCAATTTTATATTTGTATATTTTCAAGGTTTTTTTTTTTCAAACCTAGTTTTAATATATTTATTTTCTTTTTTAAAATCATTTTAAAACTTTAATCAATATTTAATATGTTTTCTAACCAATATTAATGACTTGTAAACATAAATATTCAATTTAAATGATTATATATTAAATTTATTGAGAATTTCTTTCTTCTCTGAAATACACATTTTAAGGAAACCTATCGCGAAATTCCCATCATATCAAGGATAGTACCCAAGGTAAACTGGATTCTTCAAGACTCAAGACTAAAATTTAATTTGAGGAAATTTATCTTGGGTGGATAGAATTACACTCCTCTCAACTATCTAAACATGACAACCCAATTGACTTTGAAAATTCTTTAATACTATTATTTAAAAATTAATAATCTTTGTTGAAAATATATGGTTTTGAAAGTTATCTAACAAGTTTGAGATTTATGAAAAGAAACATATTTTGTGTATTAAATTATACATGTATATGTGTTATAAGTTTTTCTAAAAATATTTTTAGGGGCTAGTCTTAAAAGCAATGTCTCTTAGCCTGATTTTCTTTTATACACTAGTCTCCCACTCATAAGGCTATGATAAAGTAATTGGTTTTGAAAATTATTTAATACTATTATTTAAAAATTAATGATCTTTCTTGAAAATATATGGACTGTAAATTCTAACCTTGTACAATGTCTACTGTAAATAGATATTCAGAAAAGAACAGAAAAGATACAATGGCAAATCCAAACATTACACAGAGATTTTTCTCCTGAAAACCCAAACCGGGAAAACCAACATATATTATATTCATTCATTCTGTGTTACATTGTTTATAATACAATATACAAATAGGAGCCAACAACATCCAAAACCCTAACCCAATGACCTGGATTAGTCCAAAACCCTAATTCCTTAACCGGAAATAGAAAACCATCGGCAAAAACCATGTGCCGAAAAAACCACCTAAATACATGACATGTTTCCTGAGGTAACTTATATATATATAAGTTAAATGACCTAAAATTGACAAAATTCGTGAAGTGATTTATTTACACTTGTAGACAACTTGTTTAACAAGATTGGGTATTTTTTGCATGTTTTATTGAAATTTATTTAGATCATTTACATTGTAGTGGGTAATTAAGCTCGCTCTTAAAAAAACCTCTAAAAATCTAATTAAGACTAACTTAAAAGAGGGGCTTGAATTAAGAAACAAAGAATTTATTTTCCAAAATAGTTACTTGATAGAGATCTAATTACATCATGCAAGTGTACATGCATCCCACAATTAAACAAAAATCATAATCTTCCCATAAATATTGAATCCCTTATTGAAGATCCATGAAATTTTTTTAGTGGCATAGGTTTGTTCATTATGAAGCACCAATGATATATTGTTCAAATTTTGATTTTAATTACATTTGTTATGACCATATTTTACCTTGATTCCATCAAGGCCATAATAATGAAGACTTGGTATATAGCTGTTTAAATTTAAAATTGTGAAGGTTTACAATATTGCAAGAACCACTTGTAAATCTAATTAAAGCAATAACTTTTCTAGATGTATTTGGAAAATGCAATGATTATTTTCAAGGTTGAGTTAATAGCATCCAAAGCGCATTAAGATTCAACAAGTAATGTCTTTTTTCCTTTACCACATGATCCAATGTAGGGAACAAAAAACCCAAAGGACATTCACATTAGATTTGAAGTCACACAATTTGAAATGCCTTTCTCCAAGTTTTGTAATCAATCTTTGGATATAAGATTTGTGAAATGACTTTTTTTTTTCTCTTATGTCTATGAAGAGGACATGTTATTATCAAAACATTTTAGACCATGATGTAAGTTGCAAATCGCTAATGGTGCAACTAATTCTAGTGCCTTGGCCAACCAAGACTTTAATTAGGCTTTGGGGAGCATGGGCACTAAAGTTTTAGCTCTCTGCATTTCATAGGTAGTTATGGCTAGGACATCCAAAAATGACACATATAACCATATTGCTAGTATTTATTGAGAGGAATGAAGGGGAGTTCAATTAAATAGATTCCAATTTCAAGGTTTGAATTAAGCAGTGAGATTTCTAAATCATGAACATTCGTCACTACATTTTGTTCATTGCTAACTAATAGTAGGGAGGAATATATTGACATGGAAAAATCGTAAGTTGAAATAGCCAAAAACAATATATTGTAAAATTGAATTAAGCACATATTGTTTTCTAGAATGGACTATTTATGGGCCCTCTCATTTTGCATAATAATTTAAGTACTTTGTTTCACTCATATGTGTAAAATGGTTTGTTTTGCTTCCTTAAAATGATTTTGGTGATTTTTATTTCTACTAAATGGAAACCTATTTTGATTACAAGACACTGGGATTTTTGTAGTGTGAAAGATAGATCTCATGGAGAATAAATATTCAACTTCAAGTGGAGTAAACCTAGGGATATAGAGATAGACAAAAAAAATTACCCAAATCTCCCCTCATATTGACAAATGAGTTATTTTGGTTAATTTACTTTAAACCACTTGAATTTTTTTATTTTGTTATATATATTTTCTTGTGTCAATTGATGATCATTGAAAATGGGATATCAATATCTGGTAGATCCAACTAATATAGAACATCCAACATAGGTCGTTGCAACTTCGTTCATTGTTCTTCCTTAATCCTCTCTATTCCTTCTGAGTTCTCGTGTGAGTAGAAATGGTAGGGGAACAACTTATTTGGGTAGAGATGAAGAAGTTGGAGGCATGGTGGAGCAACAAAAGAAACTATGGTTCTATACTAAGTATAAACAATAGATACAACTCCACCTCTAAGTTATTCCTATAGGTTTTATAAAACAAATTAAGGACTTTTACGTAAAAGTTTTACCATTTGATTGTTAATAACAAAATTTCAAGCCAACAAGAACAATCAATCCATAAAACCCACTTATCAAAGAAATACTACACACATAATGAAAAAATCTTGAAAAGAGAAGAACAATTGGAAACCTAGAGGATAGGTGGAGATAGGTGGGTTGGTGCATACACACATGGAAAGGAACAATTGGATAGATGTTTTAAAAAATGACCTACTTTGGAAGAGGGGTGTCACACCATAATAGACATATTTAATATAAAATGAATATTAACATGGATTTAATTTTATTGCATTAACACAATTTTATATTTAAGAAAATCTAGTCAATTACAATATCAAAAAGGGTATAGTTATTAAAATTTGAACATAAATCTCCATCATCATTGTTGTGGAAAACGTATTCCTATAGCTAGAGTAGACTATAACATATAAATTCTAAGAACAATGCACCTTTATCTCTGATATTAGTCTACAACTACTTGGTGTAACTACCTTTCGGTTACAAGGAGGACCTACATGGTCCTTACAGTTATTTGGAGATGAATCCAAATTATTGATCATGATCCACTTATCCTTGACCCAATCCAAGCTTCAATACTTGCACACAACAATTTGAGAACTTTCCTCAAACCAATAGATAAAAACAAAATCAAAATTGAAATAACTAAGCCTAACTAACTAATCAAGAGAGTTAGTTCCATGAAAAAATACAAAGGGAGATCAATTACTATAGAAAAACATTGTATTTGGGGGAGGAAAAGAAGAGAGATCTTCCATTTTAAAATAAATAACAATATACAATGTTATACATTATTTGTTGCCAGCACCTTCTGTAACCATCATCTGAATTTCTTTGTCATTGGGTCACTTAGAACTCCTTCAAGAGTCCCATTCTTCTCCATACAATAGGAAGAAGAAAACTGATAGGTTTTAAGCCTTAAATGCATGAAAAAGAGAAATGACTAAAAAAACAAGGTATTTATGAGAGTTGAAGGTCATAAAAAAACAAGGGAATCAACCACCTCTAATTTCTCTAGCATGAAGATATAAATATGATAGCTCTACTATTGCATTAGTGCTTATCCTTTCCTTCCATTTAGGCATTGTTTTTTACCATTGTAAGTTGGTTGAGGTAGTTTCAAATGGATTTCAAGAAGTTACAATAGTTTTCCTATAAATCTCACTCAAGAACACGTGATTTTCATGAATTTTATATATTTTTTTATCCACTTTTTTAGGCACGCGCACCTTTTGTGAGAGGGAAGGGCATATACATACTCCTTTTGTGACCAAGAAGAGCACTTGAATTGCCAATAAGGTTGTTTAAGAAAACTTCAAATTGAACAAAGTCAGCAAATAATTAATATGGTGACTAGTTAAATATCTAGGACATGGAAATATCAGTAAATACTATAACAAATACCCTTATTGTATGAGGTTAAAAAGAGAGTTAATGGTTGAAATACATTATTAGATTACATAGCTTCATATTTTAATAAAAATGGGATCCAAAAATTCATTTTTTTCATAATATGTGAACAAAAATATATATAAACAAAGTTAGTTTTGTTACCTTACAAAATAATTATGTGATACAACTACTTTATTTACATTGTTTTAACATTATCAAAACAAAATATTTAATGTTATATATATATATATATATATATATATATATATATATATATATATATATATATATATATATATATATAATCAAATTTTAACTTAAAAACTAATTTAGAAAAATATTATTATACTTGATACTTGCATTTCATTTTATCTTTTTTCATATGTCATTCTAATAAATATAATCATAATAAAATAAAATAAAATTATAATAACCAACTTAACACTCTACACATCTTGATCATTAGACATAACACCAATGAACAATATATAATGTTAATATTAATAATTATTGTGTGAGTCTCAATAATTATTTATGTATATTAATTGTGACAAAGATGTGTAAGGTATGTAATTATGTATATTAATTGTGACAAAGATTTCTAAGGTATGTAAGGGACTTTTGTAGCGTTGACAACTAAGTTGATTGGAACATTAGGGGTGAACTACCATTACTTCAAAACATTCACGTGAAGTGTGCCCACTAGGATGTCAAATTTATATGGAACTTTAAAATCCAATT